>CAJNDV010000984.1:1675-15952 GCA_905221635.1 Symbiodinium sp. CCMP2456
GTTCGAGGCATATCCCTTCGAAGCCTGAAGCTCACTAATATAGGGGCTTAAATAATTACCTATATTATTTTGGTGGTTCCTTATTATAATTTAGGGTTTGGGGTATATTATATTGTAATTATACTAAGGAATAGTTACCTATATTATTTTGGGGGTTCCTTATTATAATTATAGCATATTGGGCCCCAAAACCCTCTTCTAACCATTAAGGCCCCTCTACTAGACAGATAAGGAACCCTGCCAGGCCACTAAACCACTGAGCCGTAGAACCGGCCTATAAAGGCCCGACAAGTTCCTGAATTAAGGGCGATGGGTCGCAAGGCCTATAAGCCCAAAGCGCTAAAAACCTAAACCCCCCAAGCCCTAAACCCCCTCAACAAAAACAAACCCAAGCCGCCCAGACCCATGTTCAGCCCTAAACCGGGCTTATGTTTAGGGTCTAGGGCTTAATGCACAGGGGCCTGAATATTTACCCATACTATGTTCGGTTTAGGGTTTAGGGTTTAGGGTTTAGGGTTTAGGGTTTGGGGGGTTCCTTTTGATAGTCTTTGTATAATTTTCCCCAAAGCCCTATTCTAATTATCAAGGCCCCTACATTAGACTCTTCGAGGCATGTGTGGGTTTGCCTGGACCCTTAAGAACCTCCGTTTTTAGGGTTCCGTTCTATGATTTCCTTATATAAGTCCTTAAAAAGGTGCCCGTAAACCCTCAACTTCCTATGCCCCTATACCCCAAACCCCCTAAACCCCTAAACCCTAAACCCTTAGGTTCTTTGGGGTCTAGTTAAACTTCCCTAAACACTAAACCCCAAACCCTAAAGAGGTAGGTTCTTTACTCTAATCCCTTATGGGTTCTTTGGGGTCTAGGTAGGGCTGGAGAGTACCCTAACCCTAAACCCTAAACCCTAAACCCTAAACCCTAAACCCATAGGGTCTTTGGGGTCGAGGCAGGGCTGGAGAGTCTTTCGGGTTCCCGGGTTCTCGCCGACTTCGGCTTTTGGTGTGGCGCTGGCAGGCCGGCGGCTCTGGAAACTGGGAAGTCTGGGGTTCCGCGTTTTGCTGCGTAGGGTTTAGGCTTTAGGGTTTAGGGGTTTAGGGTTTAGGGGTTTTGGGTTTAGGGTTTAGGATTCAGGATTTAGGGGTTTAGGGTTTAGGGTTTTAGGGTTCAGAGTTTAGGGGTTTAGGATTTAGGGTTCTGAGGGTTCTAGTTTTTGAGGGTCTAGGGTTTATAAATTTTGGGTTTCAGGGTGTAGCTTTGGGGTTTAGGGTTTAGAGCTATATTGAGGGCTGTATACAGGAGTCTTTGGGGGGTAGTTTACCTTGTAAGTTTAGGGTTGAGGGTTCAGGGTTTAGGGCGCAGGTTTAGGGGATATCGGCAGTACTTATTCAACCCTTCATACGTTAGTTATCTAAGCTGTGGGCGTTCCTTTGGAAATGTGGGTCCTGTTTGTGAGACTTAAAACCCAAGGTGTTATCACAAGTAGTATGCTCAGCTTAGGTCTATTGGGGGCCTATCAAGCTTCAGCTTCTGGGTAGGGGTTTAATCTGCAACAGTATCATTCGTATCACCTATGTATGTCTATATTACTATATGGAGTCTGAGTTCTGTATAACTAAGGAACCATCATACTCGGTTACTGGGACCACAGAACCTTATTCTATTTATAAAGGCCCCCAAGTAAGAGTTCATGTGTCCACTTCATCACGGCTCGAGCGAGCTCAGCGTGCATGATCGCCGAGTCTTCAGTTCAGCCAAGAAGTTATAGGTGTTGTGCGTTCTTCGGGTTTAGGGTTTGCGGTTGGCTAGTTTTGCTCGCAGTATTCCCAATCGAGCCGCGTGTAGTTTCCATGATCAATGCCAAAACAATGCTGACCAGGTGCACCCGGCTTCTGCCTGGCCGGGTGCATCACCTAAATGGCCGAATGACCCATGACCGTATGGGGCCCTGTCTGCGAAAGGGTTTAAGGTTTCAGGTTTAGGGTTTCGGGTTCTCTACCTACTACCGTGAGATTTTAACGAAGAGCTTGGTTCATTTGGTCCATAAGGTAGGAGGCGACAGAGAAATTCTGACGCTTCGTGCCAGCGTCTGCGACTGCCAAGTTCAAAATTCAAACATCCCAAGCATGCATGTGTTTTCTGAATGCTTAAACTAAGTCTGGCCCCGGTGCTGGTTTGTTTGATGAGTCTTCTCGATATTTTATCAACTTCAGACTTCAGAAGTTAATCCAAATAGGGCTTAAGGTTTCTTTGAACCCCTTCTTTAACAGTCCTGTGTACCAGGCAGTGCCAGCACTGTAGTATATGCCCACGTATCCGACTTACATGTAATTGTGCCTTTCATCCTAGGCATCTTCTTGATTGCTATTCTTGTGATACCGTTGTTTTGAAGTGGGAGTTTCCGAAAATACGGGGTACCTTATTTTGGGGTACTTATATAATAAGCATCCTTCTATTTAGGGTACTATATTAGGGTCCCCGATTTTCGGAAACCCCCCAAGTGGACTCTTTTCTGATAAAAATAGCAGCCAGTGAGAGTAGACAGAAGACCCAGCACCGGAAGCCGTACATTCTGAAGGCGATTCAGGACGGTTTAGGGTTTAGGGTTTTGGGTTTAGGGTTTAGGGTTTAGGGGGTTGCTACTCGTATTGGGAACACGGTAGGACATGGGATTCGAGACGTTCTCCGGAACTCAGAGCACTGTCCTCTTCGGTGACAGGTAGGTTCACGCCGTTGGTGTTGCAGTAGGCTTGCATGGGTTGGGCAATGTTGATGCAAGTTTCGGAGCACTTTAACAACCGAAGCCCTAAACCCTAAACCCTTTAACCGTACTTATAAACCCTAGTGGGTCAACCTCTAACTGCAGCCGTGAGCAGCTTGCGTTCCCGCACCGTCCTTGCGGAAGTCGTCCCCGGAGACGCCTTGCAATGCCGCACACGGAGGTGGCTACGGTTTGTAGTAGAAAAGGTTTAGGGTTTATGGTTTAGGGTTTAGGGAGGGTTCTGGGATGTTATGGAGGTGTAGAGTTTGGGTTTTGAGGGTATCGGATAAAGGGGATGAGGGGCGGAGGGCACGACGGAGGGTCAGAAGGCAGCAGCCCGAAACTCCACATAATATAGGGCCCGTAATAATTACCTATACTACTTTGGGGGCTCCTTATTCTATTCATAGTCGAATATACCCCCCAAACCCCTGGTCTAATTTTTGAGGCCCAGCCCTCAAACACAGCAAGGCCCTAGATCAAACCGCCAGACCCCGCGGGCTCTTGTCTAGAATAACACTCTCTAAGAAACAAACGCCTGCAAGACAACCGCTCTTTTCTTAAACTCACACTGTCCTAAACTCCTATTTGAACCCCTGAACCCCAAGCCCGACAAGCCCTAAACCCTGAACCATTGAAGCCTATTTAAACCCTAAACCCTGAACCCTTAATCCTAAAAAAAAACCCAAAACCCTGAACCACTGAACCCTATATAAACGCTAAAACCAGAATCCTAAATCCTAAAAAAACCCAAAATCCTGAACCCTAAATCCTAAAAAAACACTGAACCCTAAATCCTAAAACAATGCCCAAAACCCGGAACCCTAAATCCTAAAAAAAAATCAAACCCCTGCTGCCCTTCAATCCCCAGAGCCTGGAAGACAAGATGTCCGGCCGGGCCAGGATCTCCGTCCCAACCGCTCACAGTTCCGCTGGGGTTGTTCCGTAGACTTACGTACCTGGCTTAGGAATTGGGGTTTAGGGTTTACGGTTTAGGGGATTCGGACAGGTTTCGGGGGTAGTTGGGGCTTAGGGCCAATTTTGGTGTAAGCCTTAGACCCTAAACCCTCAAGGTTTAGGATTTGGGGTTCAGGGTTGAGGCCATGGAGTGTCGGCGTTTTTTCCAAAAAGGTTCCAGTGGGCTTTCACGAAATCAGAGCTTCTGGATTGGGGTTCGTGGGGACCTTCAAGTCCTCCGTCCTCCGAAAACTGTAAGTTGAGGGTTTGATGGTGTAGATTTCGGTTTTCCGAGAAGTTGTGCTGGACTCTTGCAGTTCCGATTCCTACCCTCGTAGAGGGTCCGGAGTCCCTAAACTCTAAACCCGAAACCCTTTTGCATCCAGGACTCTTGCAAGCAGCCGGGAAACTCCACAAGACAGCGCGTAAACCCTCCAGCAGCACTCGTGGCTACACCCTAAACCCTAAACCCGAAACCCTAAACCCCGAAACCCTAAACAGGCAGCTCAAGAAGAACCGGAGAGGACAGTCAAAGGCGGCGGTCCCTTGTGGAACGAACGGAGAACCCAAGAAGTAAAACGCCCCTGACACAGAATACGCCCATAGCCAAATCCTACAGCCTGTTTAGGGTTTAGGGTTAAGCCTTCATTTAAGCGTTTGACTAAGGGAACCGTCGTTTGATCCATGGATGTCTCAACGAGGGAGGAGGTCTCACCCTTCTGCGCCTCTTCGCGCCTAGGACCCTTGCCGAGTCGCTCCTGGCAGCCCTTGCGAAAAACGCAGAAAACAAACACACGCAACGCCTTACAAAACCCTCAAGCCTAAACCTTTACAACCCTAGCGAACCCTTGCAAGAACCATGATATAGGGGCCTTAACAATTAGTTTGGGGGGTATATTATACTAGAATTATATTTAGGAGCCAGCAAAACCCTATTCGAATGATTAAGGCCCCTATACATTAAGAGGGCCCCCAACGCCAAAAACTCCAGGGAAGGCCTTTGAGGCCAAGTCTTCACCGAGAGCAGGGTAGCCATGGTTCCATGGACCATCGCCCCTGCAGGGATGGCTCAGTCTAGTAGAATATTGAAGCTTTTTTTGTTGGGGTTTAAAGTTTTTTTAAGGCCTTTTTCCGTCCAGCAATCCACCATCAGGAAGACAAATTGGGGTTTAGGGTTTAGGGTTCAGGGTACCCTAAACCCTAAATCCTAAACCTAAACTAACCAGCCTACCTCAACCCAGAGACTTCAACCCAAGCGCAATCCCTGAAGGTCTGAGAGCCCCACCACTCCGAACCCGCAACCCAAATTCTCTGAAGCCTCAAAGCCTAAACAAGAGTTAGGATTAGGGGGACCCTTGGGGGTATAGACACTTTGAATAAGGTCCCTGTTAAGAGAGCCATAAGTAGGGTTAAGAAGGGTCCCCTTTAGTCTCCTTAACACGACCTAGGACCTACCTGAACAGCCAAAAACAACGAACCAAAGCCAGCTGAGACCGCCACGCTCTAAAAAAACACTCAGCGGGCAGCAAGCGAAACTTGGGCCAAGAAGGCCAATGCGCCGGAGCGTTCGTTCAAGGATGTCGGCTTTAGGTTGGAGGGTTCGGGTTTGGGGCCCAGCGTGTGTTCAGCACATTCTTTACGGGGGGCCCGACTGCTACAGTAGTTACAGTCATTTAAGATTCTGCCTCTGGAAAACAGAGGATTTCAGTGCTTTCTGCTACGAGATTCGTCGATAGACAGCATGTGTTCGTGTATACCTCACGCCGACTCCGCTACAAGCAAGCAACACATGCGGCAAACCATCTAAGGGATTCGAGCTCGCGAAGATTCCGGAAACGTTAACCACGTGAAGACCGCAAACCCCCGATCATCGTGTTCCTACTATGTAGGGACTATGGTTGCTCTTTGAAACTGCCAGGTCATTGGTTAACTGAACGTGATCTATCGAAACCCAGCTCCCTCGAACCCCGGAAACCAGCCGTGGCTTGCCACGCGGCGAATGTATGAGGGATGTTCTTCCTTCGGCGTGTAGCGGGCATATTTATATATATATATATATATTTATTTTTTTTGCAAAGCTTATCTTCTTTTCAGGTGTGGGATTTAGCACGGCCAGAAACCATACTTAAGTCCCGGTGTTCTTCTGCGCCCTCGCCGCATGCAGGGTGTAGGTTCACGGGAGAAGCAGGAGTCTTGAAGCAGTAGTCTCCCTTGATCCTGAACTTTCCTTTCCATGTTCTGACTCTCTAACCTGCAACTTCACTCTCCGACCCGGCAACCCTGCACCTCAAAGCGCTGGCAGGGTGGTCTTAGCCTTGCTCTGCTCGTTCTTCATGGCACTCGTCTTTACCAGCTTGCCTGCAGCTCATACGGTCGTATGGGCTCTGGTTTACGCTTAGGGTCCAGGCGTTCGGGCAGTCGGTTAGGAGTTTAAAAGCTACCTGCTCGGAAAACACTTCGAAACCCTGTGCTCCTAACCCAGAAACCCAAAACACTTTATGGGCACGGACTCTTTTCAGCAGACGTAAACCCCAAACGAGCAGAAGCCCTATCAAGCTCCCAACCTTGGCTGAACCTTACACCCCGAAGCCAAACAACCGAGCATTGAATTCCCTGACCCCAAACCCTAACATCACATGACACACCCCAACACGCTTGTAGAACTCCTTGCAACCCGCTGTAGACGATAGAGCCCTCCGCCAAAATGCGAGCTAACCCGATAGAACCTAAGCCCTGAAACCCCTACAACCTTCAATGGTTCATGAAAGCACGCCATTACCAACCCGAATCCTTAAAAAACCCTAAACCCTATAACTCTACGAACATGATTGTAAAACAAGAGGAACCCAGCTCGGCGGAGGCGCATCGCGAAGCGAACTCCAGGGTGCTCACGGTCTCCTACATGTTTAGGGCTACGGGTTAGGTTTTGGGGCTTTAGGGTTTAGGGTTTAGGTTTTTCTTTAAAGACCCTTTTCCGTCTCGCTCTAGGGTTCAGGGTATGTTCTACAAGAATCTCTATAAGGGTTTGGTGTCGTGGCTTTGCTAAACCAAACTGCTAGTTTGGGACGTTTCTGGTTTTGCTTGGGGCATGGAGAGCTCTCCTCTTGTGCTTTTGTGGGTCTGGCTTAAAGTGGAAACATAGTGTATGTATGTGTGTATATATATATACACACACATACCTGTGCGTGTGCGTGTGTGTGCGCGCGCGGCGCTGGGGCTTTCTTTTCGGTGCGGTTCATTAGGTGTTTGCTGTTGCTATTTGTTGGTGTGCGTGGGGGCTTAGGTTTCAAGTGCGGGACGCTGGGGCTCTACGAGCTTTGGGCCCTTGCTCACCCTGGGGGGTCTCATGTTGTGATGAGCTTTGCGGCGACTTTATGGTCGGGGTCTGGGGCTGCAGAAATTGGGGTCTGGGGTGTGGTGTCTAAAGTTGCGAGTGTCAAGATTTGCAGATGAAGTTAAGGTTTGAATCTTATTTCGGGTACTGTTGAAGCAGTAGAGGAAATCCTTGCTCTGTCGCAAGAATGTCCCTCAATGCATCAGCGGGTCAGAACCTTTTAGCATATAAAGTGTTGCAACAGAGTTCTGTTAAAACTTCCCATAACTTTCAGCCCAACAGGAAGCATGATGATCTTCGAAGGTCATGTAACGGTTTAGCTTCACAACGTGTTCTAACAGGCCTCCAAGACTTTTCAGGTTCTGCGCCCTTCCCCTATCCTTTGGAGGCATCAAAAAGTGGCATCAAGGTAGGATTCAGGATCCCTTATCTCCGGACTCCTGTTTTGCTGGTTTTCAGATGTCTTCCCGCATTTTTTTCGGTTTGGGGTTCAGGGTTTCCCTAAGCCCTAAGCCCTAGACATCCCCAAACCCTAAACCCCTAAACCCTAAACCCTAAACCCCTAAACCCTAAACCCTAAACCCCTAAACCCTAAACCCTAAACCCTAAACCCCTAAAAACCCCTAAAAACCCATAAAGCAATCCTCGAGGTTGAAGCTCGAGGGGCTCACGCAGGCCAGTAGCTCAGTTCGGCTGTTGCCCATCAGCGCATCCTGAAGGAAAGGGTTTAGGGTTTAGGGTTTAGGGTTTAGGGTTTAGGGTTAAGGGTTTAGGGTTTCAGGGCTTAAGAGTTTAAGGGCTAACGGGTCTAAGGGTTTAAGGGTCAAGGGTTTAGGGCTTTCGAGTTTGAGGGTTTACGGGTTTAAGGGTTTATGGCTTAAGGGTTTTGGGTTTAGGGTTCAAGGGTTTAGGGCTTAGGCGGTCTAGGGCTTTCGGGGTTTAAGGGTTTAGGATTCTTCCAGAGCTTGTAGGCTTCTGTTTTGTTGGGTTTATGAGGGTTTGTAAGAGCTCTAGCAGGGCTGGCTTGTTGTTATAAGTGTCAACCTACAGGTGTGTAACATGCGGGTCCAAGCCACAGAGTTTTGAAACCTAAGCTTGTGGCTCTCACATAACATGCTTGAGAAGGCTTTAGGCTCAAAGTTTCCGGAGGGTTCAGGGGGCACGCACAATTTAGAATGTGGTCTTAGGGGTTTAGGGTGGCCGCTATGAGAAAACACGATGCGCCGACCAAGGTAGAACATGCTTTGCTCAAGCCTGGCTCTCTTGCAGAATCTAGCGCAGCACTTGCAGACAGGACCTCACCACTAAACATGCAAAGCACACCGTTTTTTTGAGAATCTTCACGAAGTAACGCCACTACCCCATACTATTCCCCATTGATTGAATAAACCTAAGCTTGCCCGTTTCGGCAGTTACATCACCTGAAAAATAGGATGGATTCTATATGGTAATGTGTTTTGGGGATTTTTGGACTACAGTGGGTTGACAGTGATGTAACTACCCAAACTGAGCGAAACCTTACCTTGTCCATTTTGGAAAATTGCACCTTATTTTCTATATGGCAAAACGTTTTAGGATGTAATGGCCACTAGTTGAGCGGTGGTGCGGTGGTGGTGCAATTACCCAAACTGGGCAAGGCCATTCCTAACCAAACAGCCCTACGAAGGGAATCTTGCCGTGCCCAGGTCTCCTTGAGCAGCAGGGTCAACTTCGAGTCCCGAAAGGCGGGAACGCTCCTGGACAGCTTCACCCATAGGCTTCCTTTTTGGGGTTTAGGGTTTAGGTTTAGGGGTTTAGGGTTTAGGGTTTAGGGTTTAGGGGTTTAGGGTTTAGGGGTTCATATGTAGAATCCTATAGGGGTAACCCCAACATAGGCCCTAAAGTAGTTCCTGTTTGGGGTTCATATGTAGACCTGGGCTCGGCAAGATTCCGTTTGTAGGGCTTAGGGTTTAGGGTTTATCCATGGTTTAGGGTTTTCCTTTTTAGGGCTCATATGTAGAATCCTATAAGGGTAACCCCAAAAAGGAACTACTATGGGGCCTATGGGAAGAGCGCTCTTTGGGCTCATTTTGGGGTAGTTCTCTTCAATTGGGGGTCCCTTCTTAGGTCCCCCAATAGAGCACGGCACCCTCACAAACAGGACCTCAAAAGGGTACACGTTTGGGGTTCGAGGGTTCAAGGTGCATTCAGGGCTCAAGGCTTTAGGGCTCTTTTCGGGGTGGCGTTGAAAGAGTAGAAGGGCCCTTAAGGCTTTAGGGCTTCCAGCAGTTAGGGTTTCGGGTTTAGGGCTTCGGGTTTAAGGCAGTTTCGAGTCGCAAAAAAGGTTTACGCCCCCCAGGGTTGGCACTTTCGGGCTCTTACGGCTTCTGGGGCTTCGATACTTTTCAAAAACCTTAAGCCTCAAGTGCTTGAGGGCTGATTGGCATTCAGGCTTTCGGCGTTTAGGGTTTTACTGGCTCCGGATCTCAGGTTCGGGATTCGTGGGATTTAGATGAACCCGAACCTGAAGAATGCGCTTCGTTCCTTTAGTTTCAGAGCCCTGAACTCCTAAACTCTACCCATAGGCCCGAAAGTAGGTCCTTTTTTGGGGTTCAGATATAGAATCCTATAAGGTAACCCCAAAGAGGAACTACTATGGGGCCTATGGGTAGAGCTAATCCCGAAACCTGAAACTCTAAACCTGCAATCTGAAAACCATTGAAACCCCAAACGCCCAGACTAACGCTTTAGAATCGTTACCCCGACGGTTGCGCGGGAGAAAATTGCTCGGTGCTCAAGTCCTCGCCCCGGGCTTTGCTAACTCAGAGATGACCTGAGCAGTGCTTAGACTAACGCCTCTTTCAGGGCTTCTTAAGCATTCTTGAAAGGCTTAGTATCAGAAGGGCCATTAAGATGCACCATAGGCGCCTGAGCAACTAGCACAAGATTTTGCGAGGTTCATTGCCCATTGTAGTACAATAGAACCCCAAGTTAAGAAAAATATGGTAGTCATTCAAGCTTCGGTACTACTTGGAGGGTCGGGGGACTTAGTAAATGGTTATTTTATAGACTTATAAGTACTATAACCGTAGGGTCCCTTTTAGGGTACTTATTACCTACTTACTAAGTCTCCCGACCCTCCAAGTACTCGCAAGCAGCTTGCGGGTAGTCCTTATATTTGGGATCCGACACTCTGCGGTCTCTACACTCCTTGAGCTACTTGTGGGGAGGGGGGGGGGGGTGGTCACATTATTGTGGACTGTGCTATTTAGGTCTGTGTGCTCCCCCAGCTGCAGTTGTTAGAACTGACTGGCTAAGGCCTAATTTTACTTGCAGGGATCCTATTTTTGGTGTTTGGGGCTCATGATAAGGAATCGACTCTTGGAGGTGGGTCTATTCCTGAAGCCATTATTGTGGGTGGGAAGCTGGGTTTCTCGAAGGGCTCTACACGGCGTCGCAAGGGCCTCAGTTGCTTTCTCTGCCGGAACATCCGGAAACTCCGATAGCGGAAGGGCTTGAGTTTCAGGCCCCGGGCTTATTCAAGCTTAGAGGCTTACGTGCATTATTATGGGCTCCGTTTATGACTTGAGGTCTTTGGGGTGGAATGCTTCACATGGATGCTACATATCCTCCTTTCGCAGGATCCGGGTTGTCAGGCCACTTTCCATGAAACTGAAACAACTTAAGCCTTAAGTGGGCAGACCTCGTGAAACCGGGGCCCCACTCCCCACAACCCTGAACCCAAAACCCAGACACCTTGAACCCTGAACTCCAAATCCTAAACCCTAAACCCTGCAGTAAACCCTAAGATACAGCCCTAGCCCCCAAACCCTAACAAGAGCCTTGAACCCCTCTGGGGCACCGGCTCTTCCCAAGGTCGTCAGGGACAGATTGATGCCAATGCCTTCCTGCAACTCGGTCTATCTGCTGCATCGGGAAAGACTGGGTACACTAACATCACCTGATCTGCAATACCATGGGGTCATACAACCTCTGATTGGACATGCTCCGGCATTCCTGGCTGGCCTGCTTGATGGCACGCATGACATCAAACTTACTGGGACTCGATCGGCCCAAGGCCAGGTTTACGACATTTCACGAGCCTCCTTGGACCGTGGTGTTGCACCTTCCTTGCTGAGCTTCTTAGCGGAACCAGTCTGGTGTACGAGGTTGCATTCAGCGACAGTGCTTTCAATTTATACAAAAAACACAGAACGGCGGAACTTCAAGGAATATTGTCGCACCTCTTGCTACTTGCTCAGGCAGGCATACTCAAACCCAAGAGAACCCCTTGTGAAGAACCCTTGCAAAGGCACACCCTATTCTGAGTACTCCCTTCAGGGTTTCGGCCCCTTTTGCTACTAGAAAAGGCCTTGAGCCGCTCTCCGGCGGCGCCAGACTTCTTTTGCCTCAGAATCTCAGGGTTCGACTTTTGGGTTTAAGGCTAAGGACTCAAAGGAGTTCAGAATTTTCGGCTTTGAGATTGCATGAAGGTTTCGGGTTAAGGGCTTAATGGGTTTAGGGTGTAGGGTTTAAGTTCTACAGGGTTTTGTAGGCCAGGGAAGTTAGTGCTCGGCATAGGCGTTTGACTGGGCCCAATGCGCTCACACTCGGATAAGCCAGGCGAGGTCTTGGCGCGGAGTCGGCTGGAGGTAATCCTTAAGGACGAAATGAACCCCAAAAGGTTTTCAGGTTCATAGACCATATAGGGATTCATAGTATAAGGGTATAGGGCCCCCTACTTATAAGGGTCATTTGGTCCCCAAGGATTGAATGGTTGCAATCGCTGCCGGCCCCTGGGTTTGTGGCTGCACGGTTCAGGCGTTGGAGGGTTTGGGTTTGAGCGTCTAACATAAATAGGGGCCTTAATACTTAGAATAGGGTTTGGGGTATATTATACCATAATTAAAATGAGGAACCCCAAATCTTTATTCTAGTTTGGTACATATTATACCATAATTGTAGTGAGGAACCCCTAATCTTTATTCTAGTAAATAAGGCCCCCTACATTAAAATGTGCAAGGCATTGGGGTCGGAGGTGAGGGCCTGTAGGGTTTAGGGTTTAGGGTTTAGGGTTTAGGGTTTAGGGTGTAGGGTTTAGGTTTTGGGTTTAGGGTTTAGGGTTTAGGGTTTAGGGTTTAGTGTAGTCGTTTGCTTGTCGGCCATCTCGCTCCAGGAATCCGAAACACGCCTTGGGGACCAAATGACCCTTATAAGTAGGGGCCCTATACCCTTATACTATGAATCCCTAGATGGTATATGAACGTTAAAACCTTTTGGCTTTCATTTAAGGACTGAACCAGGATCCGAAACCCCCGACTTCTTATAGCAGAAAGCACTTTTTTGAGGCTTTCAACAACTGAAAGCCCCAAACTGGAATCCAAACCGAAAGAACAAGCAGAGTGCTTGTCGAAGGGGGGGACAAGCAAGCAAAAACGAGGGGGGTTTAAGGCTCTAGAGCTGTAGGCCTCAAGTGCTCAGGTCTCGCGTTTCTTCGAGCTTTGGGTTTCGGGTATGCATAGGGTTTTCTGACTCACACTCGGGTAAGCCTGGGTTCAGGGTTTAGGGTTGATTTTGGCTCGGGTGTGCAATCACATAGCAAATTTATCTTCCCGGGTTTCTGCCTTAGGCTTTTCTGGGTCCAAGGCCTCTCGCTGCCGGCGAGGTCCACGAAGTGGATCTTTGCCTGCGCCGCACGCTTCGTGCTGCGCCCTATGCCCTAAACCCCTCAACCTTTTTCACACCTGGACTTGCTAGATGCCTGCACCCCACTGACCGAGGATTTTGCCTCGGTCCCTAAACCCTAAACCCTTCCCTACTTGTGCAATATCAGGAATAAAAGGGTAACCTTTGGGAGTACATTGGGATTCTGTAAGGATTACAATAGTACCCCAAAAAGGCTAAAGGTTATCTACTCTACTACAGGCCTGAAGGTCAACGCCACATTTCCGAGTTCCGAATTCCAGGTCTGAACTCAGACATGCTGAACTCCCCTAAACCCTAAACCTCTGAACCCGGGACATGTCTCTCTGTCGTCTCCGACTAGCAGCACTTGCGGTACCAGCATTACACTTGAACGACGACAACTCAGCTAGACCCAAACCCTAAACCGTTTATCAGCATGGGCTTGGATTACCCTAAACCCTAAACCCTCAACGTTTAGGGTTTGGGGTTTACCACGCCCTCAATTCATGTGCCGTTACGACGTCTCCTCCTTTTCTGAGCTCCTCTGGAGGACGTCCGTTGTGAAGTTACCAGGTTCAGGGCGGCAGCTTACATACCATGTACAATGAACACTATCTACGGTAAGGTAACCTAAGATCCGAAACTGCCTAAAAACCTCAATAAAACTAAAAAATAATCCTACTACAACTTATCGAAACTTCGAAAACCGACAACTCCCACAACTAACTGGGAGCTCAGGCACGGTTTAGGGTTTAGGGTTTAGGGTTCAGGGTCCCTAAACTCTAAACCCTAAGCCCTGAGCCGTTTGACCCACGGCCTGGCTCTCGATGTGGCCGCCTGGCTTCGCCATGACCATCCGCACCTGTTTTGCGCAGCCTAAACCCCTAAACCCTAAACCCTAGACCCTAGACCCTTTTGCAACCGGACTTGATGACTGCCAGCATTGCCTCAGCTGCCGTTCTTCAACCGAAGCCCGAAAAAAAGATCCTAGAGTCCTAGACCCTTAACCCTAAAACCCTAAAACCCTAAAACCCTAAAACCCTAAACCCTAAACCCTAAACCCTAAACCCTTGAAGCTTGGCGCAAGGTTTATCCGACACTTGTACAGCACCAACCCTGAAAGCCTATTTGCCTCGAAAACCCGTAGCCGGTAGACCCTGACTTGTTGTTTCAAGCATAACCTTCTTCTAATTACGCCTAGTGCCCTAGAGCCCTCAGCCTCGTAGCCCTGAAGCTTGAATCCTCAACCCTTCCGTTTTTGCATAAAGCCTGGTGCAGTTAATCACAATTGGAGGGCACAGGAATTCAAACTGCACGCTGCACAATCCCAACCCTAAATCTGTAACGCCATAAACAAGAGTACCCCAGACCCAAAACCCTGAAACCTGAAATACGGCAGCCTGAATAATCAAGACGTGGTTTCGGTGGTTTCTATACTGGATATTTATGAGGGAACACCAACGGAGCAGTGTTGTTACGAATAATCCAGACGGCCATGTTCACGCTGAGAGCAGATTGTCTGCAGAGTCTACGAAGGCTCTGCAAAGGTTGGGTGGCCCTATGG
>CAJNDV010000985.1:2566-15947 GCA_905221635.1 Symbiodinium sp. CCMP2456
AGGTTACCGTCTACTATCCAAACGGCAAGCTGGGCTCCATGACCACCAGCGGCGCAACTTCTGCCAGCACTTCCGCTGCTGCCACCACTGCCACCACCACCACCACGACCACCACCACGACGACCACCACCACGACCACCGCCACCACGACCACCGCCGCCACCACCAGCATGCCCACCTCAACCACCACCACCACCACCACCAAAGCCAGCACCACAGCCACCACCACAACTAGGACGTCTTCTTCCAGCCCGGTGCCCTCCACAACAGTGGATTCAGTGTCGGCCAGTTTCCAGCCTGCCGAGGGAGGAGTGAATCGGGTTTGTCGTGGGTCCCATCCCAACGACAACAATCCAAGCTACTATTCGGCTCACAACTCCTCATCCGTGGAGACGTGCAAGACCGCATGTCTCGAAAATCCTCTCTGCACTGGCATTGAGTTTTCTGCCGGGCGCTGTGAGGTTTGGACAAGGCCGGCTGGCATTGGCACAACGAAAATCTTGGAGGGGTTTACTTGCCTCCGCTTTGAGCCGCCCGGTGCCTTTGCCTTCCGAGCTGTGGATGGCGGAGAGAACCGCGCATGTCGCGGAGCAACTCCTGGCGACAACAGCCCGTCCTACATGAAAGTTTTGACAAAACATCGCCTTTTCGATTGCAAAGAAGCCTGCATTGAAGATGCCGAATGTCATGGTATCGAATTCTCCCCTGGAAGATGCGAGGTGTGGACTCGGGACGGTGGCATCCAGGCCATCGCTTGTTCTTGCTGTCTCTAGATGTTTGCTTGTGCGACACATGCCAGCAAGCATAGCTTTGTCATGCACAGCCTGTATGGTTTCGTCGATGCAGGCCAGCTCCGTCGTCGAAGGCTTCACCTGCCTGGCCCGACCCTGGACCTTCCAGATGTTTGCACCTGTCAATGGTGAGAACCAGGCATGTCGCGGAGCTACTCCCACAGACAACTCCGGGACTTATTATGATGTAGTCGGAGACACGTCGTTGGACGCCTGCAAGTGGTCTTGTGTGGGTCGAGGCGCTGACTGCAAGGGCATCGAGTTCTCCGCAGGCCGCTGCGAGGTGTGGATTCGGACGCAAGGGATTGAAGCCACCTGGCCCCTCCAGGGCTTCTCCTGCTTACGCTACGCGCCCCATCCTCAATCCTTACTCGCCAAGAAGTCCAAGTCCCGCAAAACATCGTTTTTGGGCCCGTCCTTTGTGCAAACGGCCTACGCCTCTGACAAGCAGGCCGAGGTCTTCTCCTTGACGAGTGTTGAGGAGTCATTAAACGAGCTATAACTATGCCAGGTGCATGGCCTAGGTGACTTCTCCGTGGCTGTTCTGGGTCACAAGTCCCCCGCGCACTGCGGAATGTATCGAAGCCTGTGCCAAGAATTTACGTCAAGTTTTGGGGCGAGGAGGCGGCGTCTCCACAACTTATTCAACTGTATGGAAAGTTGCATCTATAGAATGTATACGCTGGTTTGCAGATGTTTGGAGACCTCCCTCGAGACATTCACTCTTTGCCTGCTGCTGCCGCAGTACAGCAACTCGAGGGGCAGCGGGCCTCAGCCTAAATTATGCGCAGCAGCACGCAGCAGCACATTGTCTTCTATTTCTGTAAAGCGAAGCAGACCGCTACTGCCTCTAACAGGATCGGGATGACATGGACACCAAGAGCAAAACAGTTCTATCAGGAGAGAAGATAATGTTCACTTCATGTTAAGAAAGGCCCCCCCCACCCCCCCAAGGATGTGAGCCCCAGCCTCCAAAATAAGAGTCCGGATCCAGCATCAGAGCCACTCATTTGTGTCATGAGTCTAGCTTGTGCTTCTGCAATGTTCGCGGATTTGAAGGCAGAAGTGTCACAGCCCAGCTTAGAGCCGAGCCTTAAAGCCGTTTTCAGTCCCTTGGAGCTATCATCTTTTTAGGTTTCATTTTTTCCGCTCTAGCAGCTTGGATTATGCAAATGGGGGGTGGTTCTAATTACGTTCTGGGTATTCCTTATAGCGGAGAATATAAATGCGAGGTTGACATTGGGGAATTAATGATAAATTTGGGGAATTGATGATAAATTTGTATATCGTAAAATTGATTCATTAACAATTACCCATAAGAAATAAGGAAATGATATATAATATGTTAATATAATTTCTATAGAAGAATAATAATAAATAGATATAATATATATTTTTTTAATTTAAGAACAAATTGATATAAGATATTCGATTTCTTCAATAACATATTTTCTCTAGTGAAATAATATAATGGATTGGATTAATATTGTCTTATATTGAATTTCATTCTATATATATCTCTTTAGTAGGATATAGTTTTATTCTAACCTTGAAATTCATTTCAATAATTATCTAAAGCTTTAAATTTAATAATCTTTATATTTATATATATATTTATTGAAATCTTTATTTTAATTCTATTATTCGTTGTGCACTTCTTCTGGTTGTCGATACGAAAGAACGAAAATTATGAGATTTGGGGATCGTAAATATATTTACATTTGCTTATCTTTATATAGAAAGGTCTTTAGATATGTTACGTGGTATGAAAGTATTTAAAATCTCGAGAAAAAAATGAAACTTGGTATTGTGTGGACCAAATTCTTCGGTAATTCATTTCTTTTTTTCACGAGATCTTCGATTAATTATCTTCTATGTTGTAGTTTCCGTTTCATTATGCTATGCAATAAAGGATTGAAGATTATCAATATTCATATATATTCAATATGCTCGTGAATAATTGATATTATATATACCGTCTATAATTTAGATTAATAGCTTCTAATATGGTAGCCCATTTTGAAGGCTTGCCGTATCTATCGCAGAATCGTACTTGTACCGACCGAAACGTAGAAACACAAGTTGCGGGCGACAACGTTTGAGTCGACAAGCCTCGGCAACGCGAGAGAGAAGCATGTTCATTTCACCTATTTCGATGCTCCTACCAAATATATTTTAAACTCCGTACGATATTCAAACTATCATCCGACTTCTCCATCCATCCATCACTTCACTACCAATCCTCCACCACTCCACTTTTACGCCCACACCCGCCACTCTTCCTCACTACTCATAATAAAGACGCCGCCCCACGATATTCGTCATATCTCTCTATGATGCTCACCCTCACCCTCGCCCGTTATATCGTAATAATTATCATAATAAATAGCCTTCTATTCCGATTAAAATTATCGAAACTAATAGATTAATATAATAAAATAGATTCATACAAAGATATCTAAAAAATATATAATAACATATTATATTATCCCAGATCGACTAACCCATTCCTCCCCATCCTCATGCATTTATTTCTCTAGCTTCCCTCACCATTATCGAATCGAGGTGGCCTAGATAATATTAGAATTAAAATAAATGAAGATATAAAGATTCTATTTATAAAGCCAGAGATCGAGAAATAAAAATAATAGAATTTTAGATTTCCTTTTTTTTATTTATATTTTATATTAATATAAATTAATATAAATTATAAGAAAAAATTTAAAAAAAAAATAAAAGAAATCATAGAATTAAATAATAAATTATTATTTAAATTTGAAGAATTTCCGAAAATAAAAGACCCTAATATAACACATCATATTTATCCAGCAGGAATCTGTCAGGTAAATCTGGATGCAAGTCAAGGATTCAAATAGAAGGACGGTCTTTTATATGGCGCATCATGATTCTTGCCGAGATCGCGCCTCAATTGATTTCTTTGATGTTATTCCCCTTCTTCTTGATTTAAAGAATGGATACTACATTGGGTACTTTCTGCATTCCAAGAAGCAGCTCTTGCTTTCGCCAGAGCAGACGGTCCTCAACTCAACTCAGGCACTGATAACAGGAGCTGTCACAATCAAGAGACAGACAGAGCTCCGACATAGATCTTGTCAAGCATTGTCAACGGCGGAAACAAGCGGATCCAACACAACATGTCCTGTTGGTCCAGCAGCTGATCCATCGGAGTGCGCAGTCTGCGGGATGCTTCTACACATCGGATTTGATGGTGCCCGTTGCTTAAACGCCTGTGCACGCTGAGGGCACAAAAGAACGAGCGAGTGAGCGGGTGCGTGATGCGGGAGGCATGGAGGCATGGAGGAATACAGGTAGGGAGGGGAGTCAGTGAGCGAGCGCGTGAGTGAATCGACCTACCGATGTTAGTCGGCCTCTTGCTCGTGCCCCGAGAACTTCGTAGGCGTTACAAATCAACGAGTTCGAGCAGCCTGTTGCTCAAATGCTGTGCTGATTCACGACATGCTGGACCGGTGGGCTGATGTTCATCATACACACACACAAACTGCCACGGCGGAAACAGCTGAAGCAACACGTCAACTGGCAGATCGCACTCATTGCTTCATTGATCTTCAGAGTGTGAATTTCCAGCCATTGACTACAGCTGTGCTCGGTTTAGTTCTCCAGCACGGGCCTGAGCAGCGTTAGCAGCGTGGAGAAAACGAATGGCCGCTGCTTCGGAGGCAGTCCTCTGCAGGCACACATCGACACATCGATACATCGAGCAGGCTCTGAGCTCTGCAGACATGGAGGAAGCCTCTGGAAATCGAAGCGTGTCCTTGAATTCTCTTCGATTTGCATCAGCTGAGGCAGCCTGAGATCTTGCGAGGCAGAGAAGCCCAGCTTCTCTTCCGCAATTGCATACAAGGTTCTGTGGGAGCAGTACAGCTGTGAAGGAGCGAATCAAGGCATGCGCCTGGGCCTCGCTGACGTCAAGGGCATGCGGCACTGCAGAGCTTAATGTTGGGTGCTTAAGCCTAAGCCTGAACAGTTTTTAGTAATGGACGTTAGTCATACACAATCGAGCACCACGTCTCATGCGCCCTCTCAGCGCTCCTGGCCTTGCTCAGCTTTTGAGACTCTCGGCCCCTGGTCTCTCGAAGGCGTCTTTGCACCTGCGCAGAAGCTCTCAGTCTCAAGTCTGGCCTACAAGTCAGCTGTGCGGTGCGACCTAAACTCCAAGGCATGATCGTGCTGGGATCAACATGTCGCTGACATGTCCGACCTCCTCAATGCGACCCCGGAGCTCATCACAGCCACCCAGCACAGCCTCCAGGATCCAGCAGAATGCGCCCCCCTGTCCTACTGCCTCAGCAAGCAGCGGTACCTCGACCTCCAAAGCCGCAGAACTCACGCGGAGCTTGGCTTTCAGCTCCTGCTGCACGCGACTGCACAGTTGCCCCAGATCTCGCATAGACGCGGCCACAGCTCCGAGGGATGAGGAATGACAAGGAAAGGCTCATTCCAATCCAAGTATCCTGTTGGAGCTGTGCTTCCTGCACGCGTCGCACGGATTGTGTCCCGGAAAGCTGCAACAGAAAACCCAGTCTCCTCCTCAGCCTTAAGCTGCATGGATGATGCAACGGCGAGATCGCCGTCCAGCAGTGCACGTCCGATCTCCCACACCTGCAGAGCATTGCAGAGCACAGGCTCTAACCAGAGTTCAACCTCTGTATGTGGCCTCTGGCAGCAAAAGCTCCGCTCCATTTGCATCCTGCTGCCGTCGCGCATCAGCATCGTGAAGTGCTGACTTGACCTCAATTCTGGCAGGCAGGTCACAGCTGCGAGACGGGCACGCAGCACAATAAAGATACGGGGTCAAGCCGCAGTTCAGCTCCCTATGCATCCACTCGTTCATATATTTCTGAACCCTGAAGCCAGTCGAATCGAACGCGCCCGCTAGAAAAGCCTCGACTCTCGACGGAACAAGAGCAAACAAGTGAACCAAGCCGCATCAGAAAGTGCGCCAAGGGATTTCAACAATCGATGACGATAGTCTTGAACAGCATTGTGCACCTCTGCCAACCGTCTTGAAAGCCCGTGGTGCCACGCCCTGGATGCTCCAGTGGGTCCAGCCCCAGCACGGCTCACTGACGGGAGAGATTGGAGCGAGGAAGAGCCAGAGACTAAATTGCTGGTAGAAGTCTTCCAACGACGCCGCCCATCTTCGGAACCCGAACGCCAGGTGCTCTGACTTGCAGACGGACCGGCCAAATACTCCTCCGCTCGCCGCCTCGGACTGCTGAAAATCTCACTGCTTCCACTGAGCCTCGGTTCAAAACCACAATGCCGTGCAACACACGCATGCACCATGATCGGATCTGTGACGGTGTGTGCGGATGTTTCGCGTTCCAGTCTTAGAGGGCCGGGCTGAGCTGTACTCAGGTCTCAGAGAAAATATCGCAAGAGCTGTGTGTTTGGACTGTAATGCACATTGGCATCTCACTTGTTTACTCCCAGATTGACAGTGTACAGTTGCCCTGTGAGTCTGTAAATGCGAGAGTCTAAAGTACTTTAAAAGGCTGTGCCATGCGCGTGCACGCACTGTTCTGTCCAGTTGTCTCTCCCCCTACCTGGCCCGAGGCCTGCCCCAACTCAAAGCTGCTTGTAAAACGTCAGTTTTGCTCGATGGACTTCAGGTCAATGAATGTGCCGGAAAAGTTTCAGAAATGCTTTGCGGATGTGGTGTGGGATAGGGGGCTCTTCTCTGAGAAAGAGAATATCCTGATTGGTGTGTGCGTCTGGTTGCAAGACTTCCGCGCAGTATGTGCATCTGAGAGTGTGCAAAATTTCCCGCCTTGATGCGTGCAACCTCTCCGCACCGTCTGCCTCTCCACACAAAAATGACCGTCATCCGTCCCTCCTCTTGCAGCCAGTCTGTGACCGGCTGTTCCTATCAAGAACAGCAACCTAACCGATTGCAACTGGGAAGAAAACCGAACAGTTGATGTGTTTTGCATCCACAGATGTACTCGATCAAGAGCATGCATCTTCAAGCCGGCTTGCAGAGAAAAACCCTCATTGCGTGGTTCTGACTTTGTTCCGACCTGGGTTGTGTATACATGTTGTCGCAACACAGAACATGACTTCGTTTGTCAGCACCCCAGCGGTCCTACCCGCCTCTGCAAGCCAGAGTGAGGCACAAGTGACGTTGGTCGAGTCTGAACCAACAAACACACGAAAAACAAACCTTGTCAAATCATGCCACAAGCAACAATCGTAAACTGCATGCCAGGGCAACAAAATACTGCAACGGGAAGCCAAGAATCATACGCAACTTCTGGATAAATTTAGATCTTCTTCGAGGGTTAGATTGTTTTTCATTGACTTGCTGCGGCTTCTTACTTTGCAAGCCAAGAAACACCAATGCATATACTTGGGAAGGCACTATTTTATGTTAAGAGTTTCAACTGCTTGCGCTTGCGTATTCTTTTGGTCCGTCAATTCTTGCTCTTAGGCGAAAGGGGCCGGACATCTTTGCGCAAGCCTTTCTCTCTCGCAAGTGCCGCCTGAAAGTCTGGGTAAGTGACTGTGGATTGGCTTGCCATGCAGCCGCCTCTACAGCAGCTTGCGCAGCCGACCGTGCATCCGCCGCCATCAGCGCACGAGCAGATGCAACCACGTGCGCAGACTGACCTGTTCAAGGCTTCAACCTCGTCGAATAAGTAACTGCAGCTGTTCACCGTGCTGCCCGGAGGCGTGGTCTTGAGAGGTCATCGGTGTCGTGGCTGACGGTGCCTGAGATAGGCTTCGAAACAGCTGAGACCAGACAGGACAAGGGGAGGACGAGTCGAAGCACAGAAAGCATCCGTGCAAAGCTGAGACATGAACTCGATCCCGCAATCTGCTGGCACGCTGCTTCCACTACTTAAACTGAGTTGAAAGCGACATGGAGGTGATGCTTACGCGTTTACATGCGTTTACTGTGGCAGGAAAGCCGGGAGCAACAGTCTTCAGCGAACTGACCGCCAGCGTCAGACACAGCAGAAGGGGAGGGTATGTGCAGAAACGTTCTTAAAACACTTGCCCTAAATAGCTCTCAAACTTTAGGAAATGACATGGACTCTTCTTCGGCAAATCAGTCCCCAGCCTGACGGACTGCTCTGCAGCGTGGCTTCTATCCGGTCCTCTCCAATCGCATCTAGAGTCTAGAGCACCTCATCGATAAAAAAAGACCGCTACAAATGAGAGTATGGTGACGTGCCTTACTGGAGGAGGACCGTGGCTGCAAGGCAGAGCACAGTGCTTCTTGCCCGTATGTCGCACATCGCATAGTAAGATCTTTGAAGGATTCCCCACCCGACTCATGTCTCTTCACGACCCAGGCTGGAACCACCACTCTCGAGTTTCAGAGTTTTCAGACTCTGCTTGCGCGAGGTCCTCCACTTTGTGCATCTGGTTTGGTATCCTCCCAGCGCCTTCATTGCCGATTGTTGTGTCCTTGGAAATGCAAGTATGACAGTGTCAACGGCTTGCGTTCCGTGAGTGCAGACTTACATTACTCCGTCCTGGCTGTGCGCCAACTGCTCGGCAACTGCATCGCTATCGCTGGTGGCCTTCGAAGAGTTATCGGGCAGGCTTCGTTCCGCGAGGGTCAAGGCCGTGAGATGGCTCTCTTGAGTCTCTTTGGGCTCCGCGACGGCTGCATTCTCGGCATGCTCATCGTTGGATACCAGATCATGCTCCTCCATCCCTCTCACAAAGCAAATAATCTGATCTCATCCACATCGATAGGCTGTGCAGAAGCTTGTCCAATCCAGCGACATCGCATGGCTGGCAGAACTATTTCGCACGTTGATAGTGTGCAACGTTTTGCTGCTACCGCAACTGAAGCGGCAGTGGAATCCCAATCGCTGGGAACAATGAGTGCAGGCGAGAAACCAACATTAAGCACGAGAACAGACAATGCCCGCCAAGAGGTTGGATCTCACACTGATCGAAATGTCTGCGGATCATATCTGGCAACAAGTTGTTGATGATTCCAACATACAGAACGACAACAGACACCATCAATCAACAACCCTGAAGTCCCAGAATGACAGGAAATAAGCGTGCATCCACAGCATTAATTGTGCCCAAGCGATTGACCGTGACAGAAAGCAAGTCTACGAAGTTGCTGCGCCGACCGTGCGACCCTAACTCTCCACCCGGATCGTCAACATAGGGCAACTCAGCAGACCTACGAAGCTCCAGGAGTGAGAAGTACACCATAGCAGTTCTATTTACAAAACCATCTGTGGCTGTTGCAAAATCTGCAGAGTTACGGTTGTGCTTAGCCAGCGAGATATTCAGGAGACTGGGCAACAGCATACTGCCACTTCTTTGGCCTGGAAATAAAATAATAAGATTCAGCTTCAGCAATGCATCGTGGCTTATTGCTCTTCGGCCCTTTTCGTTTCCAGTTCATGCTACAACATACGGTTTCCTTTGCAGACTGCTGCTGAGCTTCTTCGTCTGCAATTTCGTCTGTTGTGCGCTTGGCCTGTGTTGTATGCCCTACATAATCTCCGCCCTCCTGCGGGGCTGTGGGTGGCCTCATGCTGTCCCGCTGTGGTGTGGTGGTGTTTTGGGTTGTTTAATTGCCCTCGTCCTCCGGGAGGGGCACCCACTCTGGATGCTGAAGCCCTTCAACTCATGCATGAGAATGACCTCAGGGAAGCTAAGGCTCGGGCGGCCACACAGACCGAGGCCGAGGGAAGCATCAAGTATGCCTACGAACCTGGGGATACCGTCCACGGGAAGATCAACGCTACCCAGGTCCAGCAGCAGGAGGAGCTCAATGAGATCCTCAAGAAGGCGAAGACAAACCTTTGGCATTTGTTCCATCATGGCCTTCTTCATGGTGTGAATGCCCAGGGGTACAAGATGTACTTGACCTCCGGCGACTCCCTCGTCAAAGTCACTTCCTGCCCTGAGGCCACACGTAAGCTGCTGGGCGGGAACTATGACTGGTCAACGTGGCTCCAGCACCCGATGAGCGGTTACAGCGTCCACTCCTTTCTGAAGGCGTCCGAACTGGGCAAAGTCTGCGGTCCATCGAACGGCTGCTTCAGAGACGATCCGTAAAGCTGAGAGCCTTCTTCCGTAGTAATTATAATATATTTGTGCCTAACCTCCGTGTCGTGAGCCTTCTTCTCCAGGAAGCTGAAGAAGTTCTGGCCGCAGGCCTCGGCAATCACACCCGTGAGAAGGGGGAAGTCGTGCCTGACATTTTTGATCTCGTTGTATACATTCCCTCTCCTTGAGGAGAGCCTTGTAATCAGCGAGCATTGTGGCATAGTCAGGATCGTCCGACTTAGGCTTCCTGTCGCGCTTGTCATCAGGCTGAGGACGCGGATATCCGATGTGGCGGACGAGCGGTCTGAACTCGCGCTCCTGAGCATCATTGAGGTCATTGAGCATCCCGGCGAGGCCTTTCGGATGTCCTCCCGATTCTTCTCGTAGGGAGATAGGTAACTGTGAGAGTACTTATTCGGCTTGACAGAAAGCTTGTTGAGGTAGTTACCCATCAACAGGCCGAAGTCTTCGAGGAGTTGTACACACGGCCCTATGGAAGAGTTCCTCGAGAACCTCCCTGGGCCAACCATTGAAGAGGTCCCAGAGCCTTCGCCAACAGCTACTCCAACGCACACTTCCAGCAGCTCAAAGGACCCTTCCGACTGAAGAGGATACGAGTGCATGGAGACCGATGCTCCAGAAAGATCTCTTCAGGAAAAGGCATCTGGAGTCAAGGAAGGCGACGGGGAATCCATGCCTGATCTTTCTCCTGAAAAGGATGTCAAGGAAGATGAAGATGAAGTTCTACATGATTAAGGCGGCAGCTGAGAAAAACCAAGACCGCCGTCAATCCGGAGAAGTTCAAGGAGGCTACCAAGGCTGCTTCCAGCGCGGAAGTAGAGAATGAACGAGCGTTCGACTACCTGGAAGCTCAGAAGGACAAAGAAGGACTTCTACAGACTCCGGAGTTTGCCGAATATTGGGAGAGACACCATACTTCTGATCGGCCAATCCAATAAGAGGAGACTTGTTTGTGTCGATGATCAAAATGGACCCGATTTACACTCGTCGTCGCTCAAGGAACGACGTGATCTTTAGATTTGGAGATATTCGGAGTACTCTTGATGATGGCCAGATGGAAAGGGCTTCAGATGTTCGCGCTTCAGCCTGAGAGGTGATGAAAGCTGTTATTGATAAGGTCAAGGGGCTTGAGGCGCAAGGCACTCCAGCCGCAAGGGAAGAACTGGTGAACTACATGCTCCATCTCTTCCTGGCAGCTGGTGTGGATGAAGATGAGGTTGGGGACTTGTCACTGGACAAGATGCCGTATCAACAAATCTTCCGTTTCGTTCTTGCAGAAAATTCACCAGTTCCGGTGTACACAAGCAAGACGAAATATACTGCGCTGATTGTCAACCTCGGCGACATGTCACGCGGCCGCAAAAGGTCATCCCCCAGCGTATTTGCAGACAACATTGAGTACGACTCAACTGGGGTGAGCCGCGGTGCCCCGATCAAGTCCATCGCTCCGGCCAAAGCACATTTGTTTACGCTTTATGAGGCGGGCAAGATCAATCAGCAGGTGAGTGGCAGTGCATCCGCAAAAAAGATGGAGATCTTCTTGTTGGTTGCCGTACCAATAATGTTGGATCAACGATGACACAACTGGCAGGTTCGACACTGGTCGGGGTAGCCCATCATCATCTCCCGTATTCATACATGATAGTGGAGATCAGGACAGAGCGGCAACCGTGGGGACTTTCCTGGTGTTTCCCTGACAGCTCCACTGACCAGAGCAGGCAGCTCTACTATTAGAGTTTGATTTTTTCATCTGGAAAGAGGTGTCGCTGCTGATAAGGTTGGCCTCGCCCACGAAGCGCTCGCCACGATGTTCGCAGATTGCCTGCGTTACCAGGTAGATGTTATCGGAAGAGACGCCAACATGGCGACCTACCGTGCATCTGGCAGGAGGCAGGGTTCCGCCGACATCAGAGGCGGGATGTACCAGAGCGTCCTAGACTACTTCTCGCAGGTGTGGTCAGAAAGTGAGGAGTGCTAGCACGTTACTGCCAATTCGCTCTGACTCTCTGTTTGCAATCAGTTTGGTGGCCAGCCGTACAAGGATTGCAATCAACCGGATTGGAACACTTTTCCTAACTTGGACCCTGCTATCGCGACAATTCTTGAATGGGGACATTCCATGGATGATGCGCAATCGGCCGAAGCGCGGTATTCACGGTCAGCGTGTCCGAGTGGGTCCTCAATTCTACATCAGCGGCCTACATGCTCAACGACCGGTATTACCACAGCCATACCTCTCCGAAGGCTCTGCACCGTAATCCTGACAGCGCCAAGGACGCTTCGGACAGAAGGAAACAGACAGACAGAAGCGGAATAAAGCCCTTGGGTCAACTGATCCTGCTCCAGGGGCAAGCTCTCTACCGGGAGAGGTAACTCCGGATGCACCCACTTCTGGTTCTCAATGCCCAGCTGAACCCGCACATCCTCCACATGGTGGTAAACATGATGGCAAACCAAAGGCTCCAAAGGCGAGGACGAAGGCAAGGGCACGGGGAAATACTGACTCGGTTACGACTGGAACACGGATGCGGAGATCATACACCTCGACCATGATCCTTCAAATCCAGTACCTCCTTTTGACGTGGACCCTTCTTTTATTATCATCATGATGATCCTCTGCGCATGGCTCGGGATGAGCAATCTCGACGTTTGCGAAGGGTCATGTATAACCCAATCGAAGAGGTGGATTGAATACTTTAAAAGGAATGCTTCTCACAGGGGAAGGTATCCGAGTGCAGTGCGATTTACATTTCCTGCTTGAGGACAAGCCTTTCACTGGAAACGGAACTTCTTATGCCCTTTGTCAAAGACGATAGAGATACTTTTCACAGAAAAAGATACTCTTTCATTCATAGAGCCGCCATATGCCATCGCTGGGAACCGTGGAGCTAAGCTCTACAATCTTTTATCCAGTATGGTTTCCATCGGAGAGGTAACTGATAAAGTGTGCAACTTTTAATCAGTTTGAATCAAGATCCAGTTTGTGTTGTGTGCGTGTTCTGCTTGTTTTTCAAGAAGCTGACTCCAGAAGAGTGTGTACAGGCCAGAATGCATAGTTGTAAAGATTCCACATTTGTAGCTCAATGTCACTCCGCTTATAATTCATTTTTGGGCAATAACAGGCAATGTAGAAGGCCGATTTCACGGCCATGCAGCTCTACGTAAATTTGTGCCTGGTTGAAAATGCTGAAACACTGAATGTTACACATCCAGGTGACTGTCTGTTTCACGTATCACTTGCATGAATGCATGCCTGTTGCTCAAGGTTCTAGCGGACAGCTGTGTGCCTGTAGAAAAAGAGACACCTTGCGGGGGGGTGCATAGGGCCACGCACGCTGGTATTTGGCCGCGCACTTTTCTGAGGGTTTTGCGGTTTCGGTGCTACGATAGGTCTTTGCTTTGCTTTCGGAAGAGGGGGGGGGTGGGGGGTGGGGGGAGGGGGATAAGAACGTCATTCATATTGCGTCCATGCCCAAAACACAGGTATTTACAGCGTT
>CAJNDV010000986.1:571-15943 GCA_905221635.1 Symbiodinium sp. CCMP2456
GAGGCTCAGCCCTAAGCCCTCAAACCCCAAGCCCTAAACCCTAAAACCCCAAAGCCTAAACCTTAAACCCTAAACCCTAAACCCTGAAACCCCAAACCCTAAACCCTAAACCCTAAACCTAAACCCTGAAACCCCAAACCCTAAACCCTAAACCCTAAACCTAAACCCTAAGCTTTCCTAAAACCCTAAACCCCGAAGCAAGCGCGAGGAGGCGAGCAGCAGAAGGACAGTCTCGGACTCAGCCAGGCCGTGCCTTGCAATCTTCGGAACTTGATTTGGGTTTAGGGTTTAGGGGCTTAGGGTTTAGGGTTGAGGGTTTAGGGTTTAGGGTCTTGGGTTTAGGGGTTTAGGGTTTAGGGTTTAGGGTCTTGGTTAGGGGTTTAGGGATTTGAGTGTAGGGTTTAGGGTTTTGGGTTTAGGGTCTTGGGTTTAGGGTTTTGGGTTTTGGGTTTAGGGTCTTGGGTTTAGAGGTTTAGGTTTTTGGGTTTAGGCTTTAGGGGTTTAGGGTGTAGGGTTTAGGGTTTAGGGTCTTGGGTTTAGGGGTTTAGGGTTTAGGGTTTAGGGTCTTGGTTAGGGGTTTAGGGATTTGGGTTTAGGGTTTAGGGTTTTGGGTTTAGGGTCTTGGGTTTAGGGTTTTGGGTTTAGGGTCTTGGGTTTAGGGGTTTAGGTTTTTGGGTTTAGGCTTTAGGGGTTTAGGGTGTAGGGTCGCATCTGTACCTGCAAGGGTTTAGGGTGCTGCATGTCAATGTGTGTATGTGTCTACACAACAGTACATGTATACTTATTCATGTATGCTTGTTGGTTGTTGCTCGCATGCTTGCCGGTTTATACTGCGGTGTAGTTTAGTGTAGTGTAGTCTAGCGTAATGCACTGCATTGTACTGTCCTGTATGTAACCCGCTTCTTTGCATAACTTGTCTCTGCATCATGTTTAAAGTTTAAGCGCATACAGGCTTACGATAACCGTTATTCCATTCAAACATCAGTGTGTGCCCCTTCTGGGGTGGGCAGTAAAAAGGTCTGTCAAACTCACAAAAGCAATTCAAACACACATTCCAACTTTGCACCCTAAACCCCAAACCCTAAACTCAAAAACCCTCAACCCTAAACCCTAAAACCCTAAACACTAAACCCTGAACCCTGATGGTGACCTGACAGCAAAGATGCGGGATGCCGTCTATGTTTCTTTGGGGCAAGAGCCCTAAACCCGACGCCTTAAAGCCCTAAGCCCTAATCCCTAATCCTTTACTAATCCTTAAATTGAACCCCCAAACCCTAAACCCTAATCCCTAAGTTGAACCCCTAAACCCGAAACCCTAATCCCTAATCCTTTAGTTTAACCCCCAAACCCTAATCCCTAATCCTGAAATTTAACCCCCAAGCCCTAAACCCTAATCCTTGAATTCAACCCCGATGCCCTAAACCCTAATCCAAGAAGCTCTACGGCGGAGCCATGTCACCGAAGCATGGCAACATCTGGCCGCAACACGAAATAGATCACACGGTTTAGGGCCGATCGTTTTTTGTATGTATATATATATATATATATTGTATCATTAATTAATAAAAATAGCTTCTGGGAGACTGCGGTGCAGTTTCCCTCACGCTGGCTGTGAGCTTGTTTAAGCTCTTCCACCTCGGCGACATCTGTCTTTCCAGGCATGCATCAAGGATGTGTGTCCCCACGATAGCCCTAAACCCTAAACCCCCTAAACCCTAAACCGTATCGACGATTGCAGTGCTCGTCCCTTTTGTTCATGGTGGGAGGGTGGGGCATGTCAAACAGGGCGGCAGCGTCTCTTGAAGAAACATCGAAGGATAGTTCCATATACTCAGGGGCCTTAACGTTTAGAAAAGTATAAATAATTAAAAGGACCCCTATATCTCTTATACATCGTCGTGCTCTCAAGCGATCACATTTGCCAAGCCGTCCCAGCTTTGTCGATGTAAGCCAAGCAAGTGTCGTACGACCCCGCTGCAGAGAAAGTCTATTGCTGTGGTCGAACTTCGGGTTTAGAGCTTTTAGGGATTAGTCGGATTCATTTCTGCGTTTGGTACGGCTGAGGGTTGAGCGGCAATTTATTGTTGCTGTATGTACGCTTCATGCCGAATTACTGCGCCACGAAGTCAACTCTTAGAATAATCAGGGTTTCCGCGTCCAACTATCATATGGGCCCTAGTGCTTAGACTACGGTTTCAAACTCGATACAAGTATGGTCGAAAACCCGATCCCTGTGTTAGGCCTATTTGACGATAGTCTCCATTGTAGTTCATTTTCGGGTTACCTTTTAGGGTCCTTAATAGAAAACTAGTCAAAACAAAAACAGGAACTACAATGGAGACCATAGGTAACCCTAAACCCTAGACCCGAAACGCTAAAGCCCCTTTACAAAGGTTCATCACACTTACAAAAGAAAGCCTTAAATCCGAAGCCCGGGTTCGGCACCGCCGTTGCTGAGGTGGGGGAGCTTCTTGAAACCCTAAACCCTAAACCCTAAACCCACCCTGAAACCTTGACCCCTAAACCTACCCCTAAACCCTGAACCTACTAAACCCTAAACCTACCCCTAAACCCTGAACCCTAAACCCTAAACCCTAAACCCTAAACCCTAAACCCTAAACCTACACCCTAAACCCCTGAACCATGAGGTTGGGGAGCTTCTGGAAGCCTTGCCCCTGCTGCCGTCCTGGTACTGACCTCGGGGATCTTCTCGGGAGGAGGGGGTTGGGGCTTGGGGTTTTACGTAGCCGTTCAGGGGTTTAGGGTTTATAGGGGTTTAGGGTTTAGGGGTTTAGGGTTTAGGGTTTAGGGGTTTAGGGGTTTAGGGGTTTGGGGTTTAGGGTCACGTGCCGTTTAGGGGTTTAGGGTGTGTAGGGGTTTAGGGTTTAGTGCCGTTTAGGGGTTTAGGGTTTATAGGGGTTATGGTTTAGGGTTGAGGCTTTGGGGTCAATACAGGTCAGAGGATTGACGTAGCATTTTCTGGTCCGAGCGGGGCCTAATTTCGCAAACAGCTCCGCACACTGTTCAGCGCAGTTTGCGCAGTCAGGTCGCCTGCTGCATGTGTTCACGTTGATGTTGTTTTCGGGCTGGTCTTTTTTCATGTAGCACTGAGCTGAAGAAATATCAAGACATCCTAGTGAGGTCCTAGTGGTACGTCCAGCCCTGCGGCGATTACTAGCCAAATATGTATAGGTTACGAGCAGCGCAGTTCGCAATGCAGAGGGTCACAAACACAGGAGACGGAATTCGCCCGACGATCATTGCACTAAAGAGGGTGATTAATAGAATTAAGTTAGAGCGCAATGCAACGAATGCAGTGCCACTGCGACGATCTACGAGGGAATGGTTAATGCAGGGTTTGGAGTATTGAGTAATGCTATCCCCTTTGCAGCCCTATCATGATCACAGTATGATCTATGCCAAATCCCTCTCTGATTGCTAAAGACCCGATGTATATCACCCTTGCAAACCTGTACTTTACAGCACTAAGACCTGGCTTGGGGTTTAGGTTACACTTGTGTGGAAGAGATCGGAAAGAGAAAGCTGGGGATGTGTTTCCACAACTGCTGTCCTTCGCAAGCCCTCGTGAGCAAAACCGAAAGCCACATGAACCCTATAAGCCTGCACCCTGTACACACTAAACCCTACACCCTAAACCCCTAAAGCGTCCTAAATCCTAAGCCCTAAACCCCTAAACCCAAAGAGCCCTAAACCCCTAAAGACGTCCTAAGCCTTCATTTGCTGCTCATACCCCCTAAACCCTAAACCCGAAACCCCTAAAGAAGTCCTAAGCCGTCGTTTGCTCATAATTCTGTGCAGGACCGCCGGCTACATGTACTTCCCCAAGGCGCCTCTCTCTGAAAACTTGTGACTTAGGGTTTAGGGTTTATGGCTTGTAGGGTTTAGGGTCTAGTGTTTGGGGTTTAGGGTTTAGGGTTGAGCTTCTTTCAAGGTTGTATCGGGCGTTAGTGGGTCCCAACTTAGTGGGTGGAAGGCGGTATGGGGCAATATTGTGGTGGAATGTGGCGTCTACGCGGATACCCTGTGCAACGTCCTGTACTCAGGCCTCGATGGCAGGGTAGAAAACATATGCTTTTCCAAAAAGAATCGCTGCCTTCCTTAGAAAGAAATCTAGTTCAAGAGGTTTTCAAGATTGTTGAAGACTCTAGGACATTTTCACGTGGGTAGTTACCCTTATAGGAGCCTNNTATTCCTTATAGAAGCCTTATAGAAGAGCCCTATATACCCTAAACTCCCCACCTGTAATTTCTTTAAAAGACGGGGCATACCTCAACTTCGTCACCTTGAAATGGCACATGGGGTCTCCCTGGCAGCAAAAACCAGGGCTTCCATATGGAGTGGTCCGTAATCATAAGGATCCTACTTGTGGAGGAGTGGGGGGGCCCCTATGTGCTGAAGCTACTACAGTTGCCTAGAACGGCTTGCGAGACCGAAAATCTCAAAACACTAAAGGCTGAGGATCCGATGTAGAAGGTTTCGTTGCTGAGATGGTCAAGGTTTTGGGTGAAGGGTTCAGGGTTTAAGGTTCGATTTGATTTTGTGTTAGGGCTCCTTGTGCGGTAGAGTACAGAAACTGGTCTGTTTGGTATCAGAGCGACCCTTACATCGAGGAAGAGCCCCTGAGTTCAGAAAGGGTTTAGGGTTTAGGGTTTAGGTTTTTCTAAGGACTTTAGGAGGGACCCCTAATAGGGACCCTTAATCCCATTACCTTAAAGAACCATTGTATAGTCTCCATATTACACCAATAACCTACAAGGGTCCCTATTAAGGGTCCCTCCTAAAGCCCTTAGAGGTTTGCTGGTGCTGCAAGCCTGCAGGGCAACCTCGTGAGTGTAGTGTACCCGCAACGCCCTGGGACCCCGATGACAAACACAAGCCGTTCTCGTGCTTCGAAATAATGGAGACCCCATTTTGTTTGATGTGGGGCGCAGGTATTACAACATTAAATTAGCGTTAGTATTGTTATGCTCGTTATCGTGATACTAGTCTTTGCGTTTGAACTGATCTTCTTTGACATCGGTTGAGCATGCAGCATTTGCCGTGGTGAACATCGTCATAAGTCAATCCACTCACCGGGAGGCACCCCGCCAGAGCGATGTGGCATCCATCGTCCTTGGAGAACAGCGAGTAAGTGTTCAAGCAGATGTCCTTCTGAAGAGACGGGACGAGCTCTCAAAGATCACAGATGTTCTCGAGACTGGTCAAGCTGAGTCGAACCTCCCGACGATCTCCGGCATGAAAGAACCTCACATGGCGTATCTTCCCTTGATGATTGATCTTGGCACCCTTTGGAGAAGTATGCTCATTTTGGGCTACTAGTGGTTGGAGCCATCGGAACGTAGTTAAAGGTCATTCGTTGCAATCAGGGCGGGGTAAGACTGCACTGTACTTGGAGCTGCCGTCGAACTCCTCCAAATCGCGTTCAGCCGAAGTGTTGGCATCCTAAATCCCGAACCAGTTATCTGGAGAATCCTACCCTGAACCCGAAATCTTGAACCCAAAGCCTAAGCCCCACAACCCGCACAAAAGGACCCCAAACCCCTACACCGCGAATCCCAAAGAACCATTGTAGAGCCTGTCAACCTAAAACCGCCAAATGTCTAAGTGCGCCAATACCCTAAGCCGTAATCGCCTGTTGCCCATCCGAATTCCGAATTTCTCTACCTAAACCCTTAATCCCTTGAATCTCTAAACCCTTAAACCCTACACCCTAAACCCCAAACCCTTTACCCTTAAACCCCAAACCCTAAACCCTGAAACCCTAAACCCTAAACCATGAACCCTAAACCCTAAACCCTAAACCCTTAACCCTAAACCCTTAACCCTTAACCCTTAACCCCTAAACCCCGAACCCCAAATCCGGACCTACCCTAAAGCCCCGAGCTACTCTTGCAGGCCACTTCCTTCATTTCCCTGAGGCTCTTCGTTGGGGAAGGTTTAGGGTTTAGGGGTTAGGGGTTTAGGGTTTAGGGTTTAGGGGTTAGGGGTTAGGGATTTAGGGTTTAGGGTTTTAGGGTTTACAGCGGGCTTACCGAGATTACAAAGTTCTGGGAAGAGTGTTCGTCTTCTTTGTGGTCGTTTTAGTGTTTGATATAGGGGCCTTGATAATTACCTATACTATTTCGGGGGGGGGCTCCTTATTACAATTATAGTATAATATTCCCCCCCAAGCCCTATTCTAATTATTAAGGCCCCTACACCCTAAACCCTTGTAGCAGCCCTGATAGAATTGTTTGAGGAACCCTTTAAAGGAGCCCCCAAAACCCTATTGAAAATTATTAAGGCCCCTGTATTAGGGTTGTAGGGTTTAGGGTTTAGGGTCTTCAGGTCTGTACTTGGCTGTCCTTTACGTTTGAGGGTTCTGGGTTTAGGCTGTCGGATCTAGTGCCTAGGTTTTCGGATTTCGCGATGAGAGTTTCGTGAGGCTTCAGGGTTTAGGGTTTAGAAGAATTTTCCATTCTTGTTAAAATCGCCAAGGCTTTTCTTGAGAGCCCTAGTTTTGTGGCGGGTCTGTGTGGCGAAGAGTTGAGTAGAGGGTCTGTATATGGCTCTGGAGCTCGAGTGTTCATAGGGTTTAGGGTTTATAGGATTTAGGGTTTCGGGCTTGGGGTTTAGGATTTGGGGTTTAGGGTTTAGGGTTTAGGATTTGGGGTTTAGGGTCTAGGGTTTAGGGCTTGCTTCCAAAAGTGTAGCTCTAGAGCAAAGATTTAGAAGGGTAGTTCTCTAAAGTAGAGTCCCTGTTTAGGTCCCCAATAAAGTACCCAAATGGGAACCTAAATTAGAGAACTACCCATACCCCGTACAGAGTTTTCCAAAAGGGTTTCGACTACCAGACTTGAGATTTATTAAGGGTTCATGCGGAAGCACCTCGGAGCCAAGTAGGACATGACCTACAGTGAGTTAACCCCTAAACCCTAAACCCTAAACCCCTAAACCCCCAAACCCCCAAACCCCTAAACCCTAAACCCCTAAACCCTAAACCCAAGCACCAGTATGCACTAATTCTACCTCGCTCTCTAAACCCTAAACCCTAAACCCTAAACCCTAAACCCTAAACCCTAAACCCTAAACCTCTCTCTCTCTCTCTCTACTTGGACCCTGGCGGCTCAAGGTCCGATGTTGCCCTGATATCGAATTAAACGGTTTAGGGTTTAGGGTTTAGGGGTTAAGGGGTTAGAGGTTTAGGGTTTAGGGTTTAGGGTTTAGGGGTTTACGGGTTTAGGGGTTTAGGGGTTAGGCTTTAGGGTTTTAAACCCTTTAATTCATTACCCAAATCCTAAGCTCCTACACCATGAAGTCGAACTCAGACTAGACGCCCTCGGCCTATCAGAACGGTCAAATACGCGTTCCTAAACCCCTAAACCCCAGCACCCTAAATCCAAGCCCTGCCGGTGGCCCAAAAGCCTTACCTTTTGGAGGAGCTCGATATAGAAACCCTACTAAACAACCCCAAAAACAGTAGGTCCCTGTTGGCTACGCGTAGACTCGGTATGAGCAATCCCAAAGGCTCCATGTACCCATATAGTAGACCCTTAAGCCTTAAAGGGGTCCCTATATAGGTACTTTAAGGCCTAAGTATCTACTATATGGGCACATGGAGCCTTAGGGAATGGAGGCCCCTAACGAAGGAATCGCAGACGTTTCAGGCCGAGAGGTCGGGGGCTCCACCGCAACAAGCCCAAGCCCAAAGGGTCGTGAACCCTCAACCTATGTACTGTTATGGGATGACAATAATAGCCTGTTATGGGATGATACTTCCCGAAATCATAATAGCCTATTATGGGAGGATACTTCCCGAAATCATAATAGCCTATAATGGGAGGATACTTCCCGAAATCATAATAGCAATTCCTACCATAGAAACCCTGCGTTCTACTATATACGTACATCGTACCAAATGGGTTACAAGTCCTACAAGGCGTTTAAGATTAAGGATTCTTGTCAGGTTCTTGGGATTGAGGGATTAGGGGGTTAAGGTTTAGGAGTTGTTGCTTGGATGTTTAGGGGTGTAGAGTTTGGGTTTAGGTTGGTTCAGCTTGGTCTTTATGTACTTGAGGGACCCTAAACCCTAAACCGTAACTGAACCCTAGCCCACAGGACGGTCCACGGCGACAACATAAAGCGTTTGGAGGTTCGGTTCCGACAAGTTTTCATTCAGATTTTCGGGCTGTGCAGTCTTAGGAAGACCTTTAACCCGAAGCCGGGCTCTCAATTCATGTGGAGGTTTAGGGTGGTTTAGGGTTTAGAGTTTAGGGTTTAGGTTTAGGGTTTAGGGTTTAGGGTTCTGGCTAGTTAGCAACACTATTCCTCAGGGCTCCTTGGCAATAGTTATACTTGAATACGACCCACCACAAGGGCACAGTCGAGTTGGACCACTTTGAAAAGGCGTATGGCTTTCATGTCCAGTGGCTTTGTGGCTCCTTGTAGCCCTCTAGGGTTTAGGGTTTAGGGTAATTGATATCTGGGTCTGAGATGGATCTTGAACCTTTAATGTAAGCTGCATGTCTGTAGACTACCGACCTGGGAATGGGCGCCCAAAATCAGAGCCTTGGGGTGGATGTGAGTCGACTGACATAGCTACGTATAGTCTCCAACGTAGTTTCTTTTTCTGGCTATTTACCCTTTTTGGGGGGGATTATAAAGTCTTTCCGACGACTACTTCAAAGAGTCAAACGCAATATATGTGGATCCTCTCAGAGCTGTATCTAAACGGCTAATGTTCAAGATTAATGCTACCGTCGTTGTTGCATTCATCCCCATTGCAATCCTTATGACCATCGATGATGAATGTTTTGCGGTTTTCCCATTCTGCAGCACCCTGCAAACAGAATTCAGAAATCAACTTGCAATTGTCTCAACCCTAAACCCTCAACTTTCTCACGTGATTAGGATGCAGCTTTCCCTTTGATATGAGGTTCTTCCGCGGATTCCTCGGGGTGAGGCGTAACGTTAGCTAAAGCCTCCAGGTCCCTGCGTCTTTGCAGTGCTTGCTTGGGCCCTAAACCCTAAACCCTAAACCCTAAACCCTAAACCCTAAACCCTAAACCCTACACCCTAAACCCTAAACCCTAAACCCTAAACCCTAAACCCTAAAGGCCCTAGAGCCCCTATATAGCCACAGGGCCCAAAACCCTACTAAAGGGGCACGTCGATTCTGGCAGAACCCTCGGTAAACCCTGGTAGAACCCTCAACTGGGCTTTGGAGTACCATACTTTAATGCTTTTTTTGGGTACCTGTTCCTTAAAGGAACCATTATGAGAAAAAGTCTATACTTTTTTCTCCCTGGTTACTTCAAAACCCAGTAAACCCCAAACTCTGCAGAACCGTGAAGCTCCATGGACGCAAAGGGAAACCCCAAAAGCGCAGCACCCCCCCAAATTCGCCGGGCTGTAGCCAGGCTACGGAAGCCAAAGTGCCAAAGAGGCAGCCGCTATCGACTTTCGGGCTTTACCCGGATTTCAAAGAATATCAGAGTGAGGGGCCCTAAAAAAAGGTATGTCCTGACCCTCAACCTCAAACCCAGCTGCACCCTTGAGCCGAAACATTACACCCCAAACCCTGAACAGGGGTTTAGAGTTTAGGGTTTGAGCGCGTCGAAACAAGAACCCTTAAAGAACACATGGGTAGTTCTCTAAACTAGAGTCCCTTTCTAGGTCGCCCAAACAAGGACCCTACAAGGGACGCTTATTTAGAGAACTACACACATATAATCTTAGAGTCCAAATTTAACCCTCACGGAGCCGGTTTGCAGGGTTTAGGGTTTAGGGTTTAGGAGCTAGCCGAACTTGTGACAGGGCGGTGTTTAGGGATGAGGGGTTCTTAACATCTACAGGGTTCACAGGAGTCAGGGATGTGTCACTCAGAAGGACTTGCAGGATTTATCCGGTTTCGGGCCGTTTAGGGTTCAGAGGTTTCATATATGGGCCTTAATAATTGGAATAGGGTTTTGGGGTTCCTTATTTTACGGTATAATATACCCCAAACCCCCTAATCGAATTATTAAGGCCCCTATATTCGGGTCCATAGGAAATTCGGTTCAGGATCTCAAGACGTCGGAACACACCCTGAACCCTAAACTGCGATACCCTAAACCCTAAACGAACCCTAAACAGTAACCCTGAGTCCTTTTTCCTTTAAGGGGAGGGCTGCGAGTGGCGCCACAGCTCCGCAGGGACTTCGATTTGCAATCTCCCCAAACCCAGAAAAAGCGCACCCTAGATTCTAAACCCTATAGGGTTTATAAACCCTAAACCCTAAACCCAAAAAAGGTGCACCCTAGATTCTGGAGTTCGGGCTTAGGGTTTTATGTAGCGTGGGAAGGCCTCGGGCCCCGTCGAATGTCTATGGCACTAAAAGCCCTGACGAACAAAGTTTATGGGAACCTGTAAAGGAACCCTTATGTATATATATATATATATATATATATATATTTTAAATAAACAAAAATCCTGTACTGTACTTTACTTCACTATAAATACCATGCAAAACTATACTAGACGAGACCAGACTAGACGTTGCGATACTATGCCATACTCTACTATGCCATTCCCTATTAGGTGCTTTGATTCAAAGCTGCATTCCTAAACCCTAAATCCTAAACCCCTAAACCCCTAAAGCCCTAAACCCTACACCCTACACCCTTGTTGCAATGCTTTTGAGCTCGTTGAGGCCGCTGCCCGCTCGAGAGCGAGGCGGATGTTCAGAGTGTAGGGCTAGAACTTCGGTTTTGGGTGTGGAGTTTCTAGAAATTTTTGGATTTAGGGTTGAGGGCTTGAACTTGCTGAATTCCGGTTCCGAAATTTGGCATTCAGAATTTTGCGTCTAGGATTGCAAGCTCTGAGTGTGTAAATATTCGGAGATCAAAGAGTCAGAGTTGTAAGATGTGACATTTGTCTATTTATGCAAACCTCACCCAAAGCCGGTTTCAATTTTCGCCGCCTGGAGCTGCGCAGGTCCATGTCTGGAGAATAGCCGGGCCTCTCCGAGGTTCCTGGACTCAGTTTTGGCTTCGGGTTTGGAGTTTAGGGTTCAGGGTTTGGAGCTTAGGGTTTAGGGTGTAGAGTTAGTTTACTGTTCAGAGTTTCGAGCTTAGGGTGTAGAGTTTAGGGTTCAGGGTTTCGAGCTTAGGATTTAGGGTGTAGAGTTTCGGGTTCAGGGTTTCGAGCTTAGGATTTAGGGTGTAGAGTTTATGGTTTAGAGTTGACGGTTTAGGGAGTAGAGCCGAGGATTTGGAAGGTTCAGTAAGACTTCTGTGCAGGTTTGTGTGGGCTTCCCTATGGCTACCTATCATGTTTATATGGGGGTTTCAGGTTTTGAGGGTTTAGGGTTTAGGGTTGAGGGGGGGTGTAGGACAGCCGCGGTTCATTTTTTATTTCTGTTCCGACGATGTACCAGGAAGCCCCTAAAATTTTGACAGAGTCGGCATGCTGTCTCTCCAGACGATCTTGGCTAGTGTACTAAAGGGCCACCGACGTCCCGACAGATACACTTTACCTGAAACCCTCCAGGATTCGAGCTTCACTGTGTTCTTGGCAAATGCAGGGGTGCCAGGATCCCTCACCCCCCAAGCCTAAAACCCGAAAGCCTAAGCCCTAAAATTTGCCCTAAAACCCTAAATCCTGAGCCCAAAAGCCCTAAATGCACCCTAAACCCTAAACCCTAAACCCTAAAACCCTAAACCCCCTAAATGCCAGACGATCCTGCTGAGGATGGCGGGTGAGGGCAAAACACGGCCGCCGCCTTTGCAGCTTTCGAGGCTGGTGTCAGTTGGGGGGCTTATTTCGGGCTGTGTCAGGATATGCGGCATCCCCATTTAAGGGTTCTTGACATTTAGGTTCCTTGAAAGGGTGCTTCAGAAGGGTGTCTATAAGAGTTGTATTCTTGGATTTTCTGGCTTAAGGTTTTGGGGAAGGTTTAGAGTCAAGGACTTATAGGGTCACCGGACACCCACGAAAAGCCACCTCGCCCAGAAGGAGTCTGAGTCCGAAAGCACTCTAAACCAATGGGTTTGGAGGTTTTGGACTTCCTAAACCCAACGGCGGCCAACCCTTACAGAACGTCCGAAACCTTAAATTCCACCTCGATGCGGCGATACTGCTAGGTTGGGGGCAGTCGAACAGCTTAATGTAGGAGCCTGAAAAATTAATTACCTATACTATTTGGGGGGGGGGGGGGGTTCCTGATTATAATCATGATGGTATAGCGTATAATATACCCCAAAGCCCTATTCTAAATATTAAGGCCCCTACATGATCTTCACATCCCCCATCCCAGAGGTCCTAAAACGCTATTTGCCTATGCCGCAACGTCTGTGATGATGAGAAAGGTACTGGCAAAGCAGCTATGAGTGATGCGATCCACACGACCTCTAAAGTTCCGTAAACCCTAACCTTCACGACCCCTAAAGCTGGTTCAACCCCCATCTGAGGATTATAAACCCTAAACCCTAAACCATTAAAGTACTGATTTCAGGCAGCCGTACTGAAAAGGGTCATTCGGCCCCCAAATTGACCACAAGGGGGTTGGGGGTTTAGGGTTCAGTGTTTAGGGGTTTAGGGTTAAAACGCTAGACTCCAAGTTCACTCCCAAACTCTGACTGAACCCGTGCAGAATCCCTATCGTGCACTGAGCCGGCTACAGCTGCACACCCTAAAGGCATAAACCCTAAAGCCCAAACCCGAACGACCCAACGTAGGAGGAATGGTCAGCCAAGTCGTTTCCGGTTTTAGGGTTGATGGGGCTTTGGGTGTCCGAGAGGAAGGTGAGCTGTACCAGAGTTTCGGGTTTAGGGTCCCCCCTGCACCTGGGAACCACAAGCAAACAACGCAACGACAGACAAGAACGCAAGCACTAAGCAGCTACTGAGCTACTGCACGTGTGCACCATGCCAGCCTCACGACTTACCCATCGGAACTCCACCCGACGCTGGCGGCTGAATACGAGGACCTCATGCGTTGTTTTTGTCCTTTGAAAGTGGTCAACAAAGCTCTACAAAGGTGTTGACGACTTAGGAGTGAGAGGCCACGTAGCAGCAGATGAGCTACTTAGGGGGTTCAGAACTTGGGGTTCGGATGAATGGGTTTGGGATTCGAAGGCTAGGGTTTGGATGGTTTTTTTTTTTCGGGTCTCAGGTCGCAGCACTTCAACATCCTTTCGTGGGCTGTATAAAGGTATACAGCTAAGTGTTAAGGCCGTTATAAGGCTGCTTGTATCAGGGTTTGATGCGGGTAAAGTCGGCATAAGTAATAAGGTTCTGGTGTTGCCGGGGCCATTGGGAGCGCACCCCATTATGAGGAGCTCTTACCGCAATAGCTGCACCTTCCTCATGGCTGTTCGCAATTTTTTTTTGCGGGGGGAACCTTAGCTCGAACACACACCGCAGAAACACAAGCAAGCAGTTTCTGAGAATTGGGTTTAGGGTTTAGGGTTTACTATCCCGCGCCGTGACCATGCCTCACCCCGAACACCTTGAACTGTAGCACTGTAGGTTTTTGTTGCTCAGGAGTTGGGCCAGGAACTGGGCAACAGGCAGCAAATCGGATGGAAACGTATGGCGGGATTTTCATGCGAACACAAACCGTATGGCATCCTTACACCAAACCTACCCCCCCCCCCCGTTGTTCTGTGCACTGAGGCCTCTAGAATAGAGTCCCCGTAAGAACCCTAGAGACATCTGGGTGGTTGTCAAAATTATGGTCCCTTTTCGGGTCCGTAATATAATACGGCACCTAATATTTAGGGTACCCAAAAAGGGACCCTAATTTTGACAACCACCCATCTATACAATGAGACTCGAAGCCCTGGACTCCATCGACGCCCTCTTCTAATCATGGAGCCCCCTAACATTAACCCGAAGCCATAGACCCTAAGCCGTCAACCCTCAAGCCCTAAACCCGAAGCCCTAAACTCCAAACCCTAAGCCCTCAACCCTCAACTCTAACCCCAAACCCTCAACCCTAAACCCTAAGGACTAAAACCCCCGAAACCCTAAACCCTAAACCCTAAGGACTAAACCCTAAACCCTAGGACTTCAAGGATTACACCCTACACCCTAAAGGACCCAAAGGACTACAACCGAAACCCTAGAACCCTAAACCCTAGAACCCTAAGGACTACACCCGAAACCCTGGAACCCTAAACCGGAAACCCTAAACCCGAAACCCGAAACACGCCCTGAAAAGGAGGAGGCCGAGGTCCTCGGCGAGGGCGCCTTCGCCGTGGGGCCTTCGCGGTTTAGGGTTTAGGGTTTAGGGGTTAGGGGTTTAGGGGCTTTGGGTTTAGGGCGCCTTCGCCGTGGTGCCTTCTACAAAGCTTGGTTTGAGACATGGGCACTCCTTGGCTTTTTTTTGCGGGGGTGGGGGGGGAGGTGGGGGGTGGGGGGTCGGGGGTTTAGGGCTGTAGAGTTTCGGGTTTTAGGATTTAGGGGTTTCAGGGTTTGGAACTGTTGGGGTCCATTCGTTTTTTTCGGATCCTTAGACATGAGGTCAGATCTAGGGTCTATGAGAGCTTTAGAAATGGGTTGTGGTTAAGAGTCCAAGGGTCCATGGTCCATGGGATTGTACCATAGTTTCTTGTGGTTTCGTGTCCACAGAGATTTCCTTTGTTAGGGTGCATAGGGTGTTTTATGGCTTAGTGGTTTAGGGCTTGAGGGTGGTTTGGCCAACGGGTTTGATTGGGATTTAGGGTTGTAGGGGTTGGCAGGGTTTTAGGGCTTAAGGGCTTTAGGGTCTAGGCTTTTCGGGTGTTAGGGTTTCTCGGTTGCGAGTCTTGGGTTTCGACACTTTGTTGGATCCTCGAATTGTGGTGGCGCTCTTATGAGAAGGAATCCAAAGAGTGCCTCGAGTGGGGCTTAAGGTTAGGGCTTGGGGTTTCAGGCAGGCTAGACCGCCAGTAGATGTTGTGCCCTGAAGAAGACAATTGTACATGTCGAGCTCTGGTTCCGGTTTTAGGATTCAGGATTTAGAGTTTAGGGTTTAGGATTTAGGGTTTAGGGTTTAGGGTTTAGGGTGGTGCGTGTCAGAATGCTGGTTCGGAGGTTTTGCCCTGCAGATCCAAGCTCTGAATGAGCTCTTCACCCCCTAGTTCTTGGGGGTACTTAGAAATAATTTTTAATCTTTGGTTACTATAAACCCTAAGAAGCAGCTAAAATTATAATTTTTGCTAGGGGTCTAAGTACAGTATAGAGTTGGGTTCGTGGACCTTGAAGAATTTGAGTCAGGTGCGGCGGCTGAGACACAAGCGAACGCGGAATTTGGTCGCAGCCTTATGTCAGTGAGGCACAGCCCTCATATATATATATATATATATATATGCTACCCCCCCCCCCTCAGGACCTACCTCGAAGCCTCTTT
>CAJNDV010000987.1:0-15940 GCA_905221635.1 Symbiodinium sp. CCMP2456
GCTGCTATCGGGCGCGCAACTGCATTCGGGCTCGTGGCTCCTATCAGGTTTTTGTTCTTATACAGTGTTTGTTGCAAACTGTTGGGACACTGGCTACTGCGATTTTTTGCACCTGCGTTGTTTGGTTTGATTTTTCTAACGGTCTCTCTTTTGCCCCCAAGACCCTTCTAGGCTGGTCAAACCCACTCAGACCCAAAGCCAACCCCCAAGCCAACCCAAACCCCAAATCTACCGAACCAAGGTCAGCAAGCAATGGCCACAAGTAAGTTCGTTGCTTCATAATGCCCAAATCCACATAAATCCGCCTTACACAATAACCACTTTACCCCGAAATATCCATTTACCATTTCGCCACCTTACACAATACCCACTTTACCCCGAAATATCCACTTTACCACCTCGCCACCTCAAACAATTACCCCAAAACCCGAACTACCAGATAACTCCCCAAAAAATAAATTATGAACTTACGCGTGGCACTCTTATAGGAAAACCATTTAACTATTCTATTGTTTTATGGTTTAGTAATATGCCACAGGTTATACTTAAAAAATTATCTAAACCAGCAAAGAAATACGACGCGGTCATTGATGGTAGAAAAGCTGTTTCATTTGGTGCTACGGGTTATAATGATTGTGAAGAGACCTCGATGCCTAGTGCAAAAGTGTCAACCATCACATGGACTGCCTTGGGCATCCATGTTGACTCGCTATGAGACGCATGTATCAGTACACAAAAGACATGGTGATCAGCCTTGCGCTATCCCATGATCTATCGCACTCCGGCGAATGTTTGGCTCAAGTCAAAGGTCAAACCGAAGCCACGAGCTCAAAGAGCACGAGGCAGAGGACAAACGTAGAAAACACTACTTCTTTCTCCTGTTTCCAGACATCAGCAATTGCGTGTATTGCCCCTTGCACAGACACTTCAGCTGCATCGCGAGGACGCGGAAAAGAGACCTGAAGTTGCCTGCTTGGGTTACGTTGTCCAGTGCTAAAAGGCAACCACAACTACAACACGAAGCTCGGTGAGGTGAGCAATCATACCATATATCAAAGACCAAACCCTCACGCAGGTTATCAGCCGTAGGCTCTGCCTACACAAGGACTTTGTCATCGTGTCAACACACCAGCAATGACATCTGGATAAGTGCAGATACGACAATGACCTTTGGTGGCGATGTGGCAATGCCTGCCGTCGCAGATTCAACTGTCGACGACACAACAACAATCTCTGTGGACTCAGCGACCACGGATGATAAGAGCGGGACAAAGCCATCGGGATCGTCACAACACGTCAATCAGAGAACAAGCGCAAGATCGTTGCCAAGAGCGCTATCGACACCAAGATCTACTTCAACCGGATCAAAGCCCAAACCACTCGATAGACGACCATCAAAGACGGTGATCTACAACTGTCCACAAAGACGAAGGATCGTGAGATCAAGAGTCCAGAGAAGTCGAGATCGAAATCCTCTTCCCGAAGTGCGTCGCGGAAAGCAGTCAGGAAACCATCTGAGTCTTCGGCACCTTTGGTGAGAAGACGGGAAGCTGACCTGGATCCTGTGCCTTTGGCAAGGAGCCTGGGTTCAGCCCCCTTTGGAAGTAATGACAACGCTGACGCACTGTTGGACAAGGCCATCCAATCCCATCGACAAGGCGGCGATTGCAGCAATTTTCAAGCTCTGGGTAACGCTGGTCCGACACGCCAGATGCCGCAATCTGCAGAAGAAAGTCGTGTACGTCAAATTCTCTACGCCGAGGAAGAAATGAGTAAATCTCATGAACGTGAAGTTCAAAGGCATGAAGAAGGCATGGCTGTGATGAATCAGCAGGTTAGGCAAACGGTGCAATGGTTGGAGTTCCACCAAGTAGAAGATCAACGTTCTACTATGAGGATTGAAGAGCTCGAACGACAAAGGAATATCCTATCAAATGCAGTCGGACATGTGAGTCGACGTCACCAGGAGACTACCGAGGAGTATGTCCATGTGGTGAGAGGCATCGAAGAAGCGAGTTCAGCCCAACGTCAAGGTGATGAACATACGGCAGAAATGCTACATCAAGAACTGGGTCAACTACGCAACGAAGCTTCACAGAGTTTTGCTGATCTGGAACTGATGGCTCAGAATGGTGAACACAATATGGCTATGCAGTACCAGAAATTGACGCATACTCTGAATGAGAAAGCTCACGAGGCATTGAAGTACAGGATGGAAGCGTCCAGCAGGGAATCCGAAGTGGCAGCGATGTGCGAGGCGATAGAGCAAATGGCAAAAGAAGAGGCAAAGAGCACAATCCTTGCAACAGAATCTGGGATTTATGCCCTACAAGATCGGCTTAGCAAGGAGGAAGCCGCCAAACTTGAAGCCGATGCGGGAATGCATCAAGCAGAAGTTTATGCACGTCAAGCATCTGAACGCGAGCGTCCGATTACTGCCCTACACAGTGAGTTGGGTGAATTACGTCTTCGACTCAAACAACAAGAAAGAAGAGCTTCAAGCGCGTAGCCAACAATCTTGGAAGTTGGAGATCGGAGCCGAACGCATGCGGAGTCAGCAGCATTCTCAGAGATCGTCGAATGCAGCGTGGTCATCGAGAACTTCTGAGACGGGATGGGAGTTTGTGAGTAGCCAAGTAGGAAGTCAGAAAGGGTCAGCATTTCCGGTGGCTAGCGATGTGCGATCCCCTGACATCGGTTCTCCCACGCTGCGCAGTCCTGTTAACAGAGGCAAAACTATCTTTGTATATTGCTCCGCAATATCCTCAATCGTGCAAGACAGCACGTCGAACAGTCCAGTCCAATGTTTCCGGCAAGCACGGTGCCAGCATCAAGCGCAACCCTTTCCGGAAAAGAGGCGCGAGACAATCAGCTGCACGAACTCCTCAGAATGCGCGGTATGCAAGGAGCTTCATCTTCTTCATCAACGGGTGTTCCACAACAGTTTGGTGCGTCCTCTGGGGCAACCAACAAGAACATCTTTATGGAAGAAAATGATGATGTAAAGACGCAAAAGCTCATTGCTGAATTGATCGAGCAGGACGTCTTGAGAGCAGACGGAACTGGTGGGCAAGACAAGTCTGCATACGGGGCGCTGCCTTGGGCACGACTCGATCAGGCAAGATGTGAACAAATTGCACGACTGGCAAACACTGCTCCGTCAACATCGTCAGACGTCAACATTCACCTAGGGAGGAAATGGCCGAGGAGAGGTTGCGCGAAGATCGGAATATTTGGAAGCAAGCTGCCGAACAATTCCAACGGGAATACGACCAAGAACAAGGTGGAGATGACGGACAGAACTTGTATACCGAAGAAGAAGTATCCCCATCCGAGTCTCCTTCAAACCTTGGACCACGTGCTCCTGGCGGCGGTGATGGTGATGATGACCCAGCACCAAAGGGACGAAGGCGTCGCGGAGGCGATCCAGATCCCGATCCTCCTGGTGATCCCGACGGAGAAGGTGATCATGAAGTCACTTCCGTCAAAATATCTAGGAGAGAAGCGGACAAGGTTGTGGTTCCACCCTTCCCGAAGGTGACACACCTTGACAGCTGGATGGTTAACTGTACCGCAAACATTCTCGGTGCCTGCGCGGATCCAAACCACGAGGACTGGATAGCTTGGCTTCAGCCAGCATTCCGTCCGAATCCTGACATTGATGCACTCAATGATTCCGGGAACATCAAGTTCAAGAGCATTGACGTCAAGCGGGTGTGGCTATGACTGCTATGACTGCCATGATCAAGAATGGTGGTGACAGTGACAGTGCACAAAACTTGTATCTGAATGTCAACCTCTCAGCGAACAAGCTCATGCGAGAACAATCGAAACTGCTCAAAGGGAGACAGATCATCGCCGCGATGTACGAAAGCTTCAGGACCCGTGATCGACTGGACATGGTTGTGTCACTTGACTTCCTCATCAAGTTGCAATATCAAGGTGACCAGAAGATGAACGTGTTCAAGCAAGCGTGGTTGGAGATCATTGATCGAATGCGACCTGAAGACGTTCCATCTGATACCGCATTGAGAGATACACTCTATTCAAAGATCAAGGAATCACCGGCATTGAAGCAGGAGCTTTGCGCGCATTACGACATGCTGAACTACGATGATCCGGAACGTTCCTACCAGAAGCTTCTCCACATTATGAACAGATGTATTCGGAGGAATCGAGAGAACAGGAATCAACAGCAAATCAGTTCTGGTCTCAACTTGATGGTGGCCGGCAAGGACGCAATGTCTGCTCTCCCGGCGAAAGTCAAAGGAGGTGGGAAAGGCAATGGCACTCCATCCGACAAGAAGGGCAACAAGACAGACAATGAGAATGCTGCCCCAGTTCTTCCTCAAACTAAAGCCAAGACACATTCCAAAGCCAAGGCGAAAGGTAAGCCAGAAACAGGCAAACAAAGGGAAAGATCTGAATCTACGGATGGCAGGCCAAACATGAAGCCCGTCAGATGCAAGTTCTTCTTCTCCGAACATGGCGAATGCAAGAACGGGGACAGGTGCCCATTCAGTCGCTCCAAGAAGACACCTGAACGAGGACGAAGCAGCGCTCCTGGCCGAAGAAGAACACCTGGGAACAGCCCTTCATCCGACAACAAGCAAAAGGTATGTTACAACTTCAAGAAGAACGGAAGTTGCAATCGTGCCCATATGCTCATATCAATCCTGCGACACCGGCGGAGGGCGACAACAAGCCCGAAGCCAAAGCCAAGGCTAAAGCGAAGACAAAGCCTGAAGCCAAGGCTGAAGCTAAAGGGAAAGCGATAGCAAAGGGCAAACCACAGAACGCAGCTCCGGCGATCAGAATGTGCAGAGCATGGAATCCTCTTGCTCCAGCTGTACGCAAGAAAGCACATGCTGAGGATGATGAGGAATTTGAGTGTTCATTTATCGACAGCGATATCGATTCGGACTGTGCTACGGATGATGAGCGGGATGGATCGACTTGGTCGGCCAAACCGAAAATGGACAAACGGATCACTTTCGCTGCAGATGTGACTTTCCAATCATCACGACCAAGAAAATATCATACAAAGAACGTGGTGAAGAGATAGTCAAGGTCAATGCGAAGAAACTCATCGAGAGCGAGAATCGAGCAAACGAACTTGGATTCGCAATGCACAAGGCTCGCTTTAAGGCGCAGCTGATGATCGACATGGTGTCAGACGACAAACCAGGTGATCGACGTATGTGTGTCCGAGTTCCCGAGACAGACAAGGTCAAACAGATCATATTCTTCGACGGCGAGGACGAAATTGTGGAGATGAAGGTCAATTCCAAGAAAAGCAAAGGACTAAAAGTCTTTGAGGAAGTCGCATGTATGGTTCAGCCTACATGGATGCGGTCCAAGATCAAGTTCCTTATGGACGCAGGCTGTGGACATGACCTCATATCTCAGCGCAAAGTCGAGAAGCATGGTCTAGAGACGCTTGTCAGCCCAGAGAACGGAGTATCATTCCAAACAGCGAATGGCATCACGGCCACGGACCTGATATCCAATTTCAGGACGAAATCAGTCGCAGAAACGATCAACGCCTATGTTCTCGATGATACGCCATCAGTTCTTTCGGTGGGAAAGAGATGTATGCAACAAGGATATGGTTTTGTGTGGCCACCCGGCAAAGATCCATTCATGATCAATCCGGATGGAAAGCGAATATCTCTCTTTGTCCATGGCGACATCCCTTACGTTCGTGCAGGAAGTCAAAAGTCAGGACCACGCGAAGATGAGATTGCGACCAACGTCAAAGCTATATTCGACAAAATTGGTGAGGATGGATCGCTATCCAGCGTGGTGGCAGATGCTGCCACCGCCACAGCGACACCAAGAGAGGATGCTGAGGGTCCACCTGAAGATGAACTAGAAGGACCTCCTGATGATGAGATATCAGCAGATGAAGCTCCTGACGAAGAAGTGCCGTTGGCGGAAGCAGGAAGACCTCCAGAACCACCAGACGGAGAGCGTGAAAACGAGGCAGAAGACGAAAGAGAGATCGAGGTTGAAGGCGAAGGAGCACCTACTCGCAAAGCGATCATTGGCACTCTGAAAGCGGAAGCCAAGACTCTCGCGCATCTTTGCACTCACCGATATCGAAATCCGTACTGTGAAGCATGCGTTCGAGCAAACCGAACGGAACGTGGAGCTTTCAAGAGGGAATTGAAGCCATGGGGGGACTTGATCACCTTCGATTTCCTTGACGTGCGCAAAGCGGCTGACATGGGCATGGGCAACGACGATGAAGATCGGGAGATTTTAGTTGTGCGCAGCGTGGCAACCAAGGTCATCGTCGCAATCCCAACGAAGAACCGGTGCACAGAAGACGTCGTAGACGCTTTGAGAAGATTGATCGGAAGACGGAAGGTGAAGCTTGCCTACAGCGACGCTGCGCCCGAGTTCGATGCAGCAAGCAACTCCGAATTCCTGTTGATCATTCCCTGCCCGGCCATCCCAAGAACAATTCTCTTGCAGAAAGGACCAACCAGGTGGTAATCAACACCGTGGCTACCGCGTTACTTCATGCAGGATAACCAGCGCAGTGTTGGCCTTTTGCCCTCAACTGTGTGACTCACAATCTCAACATCGAGGACGTCGAGGGAGATGGTGATTCAGCGTGGAAAAGAATGACGGGGGATGATGTCAAAGGGAAAGCCATACCGTTCGGTGCCAAAGTATTCTTCAAGCCTACAACTACAAGAAACGACATGACGTACGCCGGAAGGGTCGATCCAAAGAGAGTTCCAGGAGTATTCGCAGGGTATGTGATCACATGCAGGACAACAATGGTCGAGAAAGTACAGAGTTTGGGACGTGGCCGAGTTCGCCTTTCGTGAACTTGTCCATGAATGACACACATGAATGCAGCAGTGCCAAGAAGACTTGCCCAACCTTTCACGACTGAAATGGTGGTCCTCCCAGAGAAGCTCGAGTTTCCATTGAAGAACGAGTACGAAAGAATGAACGCAACGCTTGAAGGGCTTAAAGACAACACCGAGTTGAAAGGCAAGGAGATCAACGACCTCGATCCCGGAGGTCATCTACCTGATGGAAGCCATGGTGATGACGACGACGACGATGATGGTCAACCACCCAAGCTCCCTCCTGATCCTGGAGAAGCAGACGAAGGGAGTGGCGTTGGAGATGTCCCAGTCGACGATTACGAGGCTCTTGATGCCATCGGTGATAAACTTCTTGTAGAAGCAGCTGAACGAGGAGAGTCGCGTGATGCTTTACCGAAGTCGTCAGGATCAGCTAAACCTGGGGAACCACGGTCACTTGATGAGGTGGGACTTTCAGGAAGGCTCATTCCGAAAGGAGATGAGGAGGACCCAGGGGAAATCCTAGGTCGTTTGAAGGATGCCAAGCTTGTGGGAGACGAGGTCGAACATTGGCATACAGGCGTCAAGGGCGACGGTAAGATCTGCTTGCAAGATCGACAGACGTGGCGTCATTTACAAGGTCGGCATTGACGGTCGGCGTATCGTTCCTTCTCGACGACCCAAACATTTGTATTCACCTGAAGAGTGGGACACTACGGGTGCCAAAGCCAGAGATAAAGCGTACAAGAAAGCGAGCGAGAGAAGACTAAGGCAGCAAAGAAGGAAAAGAAGAGAGCCGCCGTGGGTAAGAAGATCGTGAACAACATGCTGGACAAGATGGTTTTCCCCAAGATAGTTCAGTGCAACAAGATTGACCTTGAGTTAGGAGGATCGTGTACTGAAGGATGGGAACTTTGCATTGACCTATGTGGTATTGCACAGATGATGAGTTCCAAGCACATACCTACGGCATTGCTTTCCCTCTTGATCGACAGTGGTATTCAGTTACCTTCCACTTTCCGAACCCGCATGATTGCCAGTCGTCAACAAGCTCACACTTCCAGGAACCCAGCTGCATTGACACATTTGCCAGCCAACATTCCGGAATTGCACAACAGGATCATGGACACGCCTGTTACGACTGAAGAAGCCGCGGAATTGGAAGCAGCTCGACGCCGTCGACGCGGAGCAAGACGACAACGTGAAGAGACGAGCGGTGCAACACCTCCTCCACCACAACAAGCTCGACGCGATCGATGGCAACGCAGTCAACGTGCCTACGACAATCGTTCGGCAGAGTCAAGGTCTGGGTACCGTTACAACCGAGACTACCGTGATGACAACGATCGATGGCATTATTGATCGACTACCTGTACATTGTCATCTGCGTCGACTACATCCTTGCATTGTGGACACGACTCCTTGCGCCACATTTCGCGCATATTTCTTTGAATGCTTCCCTTCACTTTGCACCGAAGCCGGGGATCGCATCTAACGTAGTTGTGTTTCACTCAGCGATCAATTGGGCAGTTCTGCGCGCAACAGACAAACAATCGCCGTTGAGATTTCTTTCTTCTCAGGTCCCACTACTCTCTTCTTTTCGTGAGTAAAGCTGGAGGCTTCACTCATGGGGGGTGTGAAGAGACCTCGATGCCTAGTGCAAAAGTGTCAACCATCACATGGACTGCCTTGGGCATCCATGTTGACTCGCTATGAGACGCATGTATCAACACACAAAAGACATGGTGATCAGCCTATTGGGCTATCCCATGATCTATCGCACTCCGGCGAATGTTTGGCTCAAGTCAAAGGTCAAACCGAAGCCACGAGCTCAAAGAGCACGAGGCAGAGGACAAAGGTAGAAAGCACTACTTCTTTCTCCTGTTTCCAGACATCAGCAATTGCGTGTATTGCCCCTTGCACAGACACTTCAGCTGCATCGCGAGGACGCGGAAAAGAGACCTGAAGTTGCCTGCTTGGGTTACGTTGTCCAGTGCTTGGTAAAAGGCAACCACAACTACAACGCGAAGCTCGGTGAGGTGAGCAATCATACCATATATCAAAGACCAAACCCTCGCGCAGTGATTTTGCAAAACATAAAGATGAACAGAGAAGACAAAACTGCATAGCAAGACACGGTGCTACACAATCTTGGAAGGACATAGAAAAACCGCAGACGTGGGCGAGGTATATTTTATGGGGAAAAAAGACAATACCAGAAGCGGTAAGAAATATGGAAATGAATTTAAACTAGATATAAAAGCCAAGAAATCATCAAGGCTAATGCAATTAAGATAATCTTTATCGTTTTTTGTGGAACGGTTATTTTTTGCGGGATTGTGTTTTTTTCATTCTTTTTGTGTATTCCTCTTTTGATAGATACGGAAACCTTGCATCCATATATCTTTCCCACGAGTATATATCATTAGACACACTGTCTGTCCTTCTTTGTTGTATCCAAGATGAGGTTTCAACTTTATTGTTTTCCTCGTTGTTAGCAATACATTTTATGATTTGTGTTATGGCATCAGTTACTTTCCCCATATGCTCATTAAGCTAATTAGCAAATATTGTTTTTGTGTCGGTTGCTTTACGAAACTTTTTGTGGTATTCTGCAACTATGTTGTTGCGGTAGTTTGTGTAAAATTCATTCACCTGGTCATAGCCACTGAACAATTTGGTATAACAACATTTGATTTTTCTGTGTGTGTCTTCAGTATAAAATGCTGTATCCTCTTTCAATATCTGTTTTACTACTTTGTTGTATGTGGGAAATGTATGTAAATTAACATAATAATATACTTTGGTGTTGATTTCTTCTGATGTATAATTTTGTATATTGTACTTATCTTCATCTTCAATAGCATCAACTGCATTTTCAAATTTGGTGATGCTACAATCATAAACATTTTCCTTTAGCTCCTTTAATGTTTTACACGCTTTACACTCCTCACAATTGTATTTGCAAATATTGTTAATAGCATTATCAGGTAATTCTAACTTGTATAAGTTCATATTTTGTTGGTTAAACTTGCACTTTGAACACATACTCACCTTATTTTTTAACAACCGCTTTCATTTCAATAACCCCCAAAAGTTTTTGTTAATGATTTCCTCCTGTTCTTCCTGACTGAACATTGAATATCTATTATACTAAGGCGTTTTGTCTTTAAGCCCTTTTTTCCAAGCGGGTTTCTCACGACATATATTTTATTCATATCTGTCTCCTACCTTTTTAAATCCGTAATACTCCAAAGTAGTTTGCTTCGGATAAAGAATTTCATTGTTATTCAATTTATTTAAATATGTATTCTTTTTGTTGTCATACGAGGCATTTTTATCAATAGGTGTTCTGGTCGTAGGTTTTTGCTTCTCTTCAAATGCCCTTAACTTTTCATCAATGGCATTCAACCTTCTAAGATTGTTTGAAACTTTGGTGGTTTATGTTCCTCTTCTTGTATCATATATTGACTTTAGATTAAACATATTCAAAAATTTTCATAATCAAAGTATTATGAAAGTCTTCAAACTAATTACGCACCTGCTTATGATGTGCTATTGAATGTATCTCATTACTTTCCCCTTTCATGAGTTCATCCAATGTGAAACACTGCAGGGACGCTTCGGCAAGCCTCGAGTGCTACGCGACGCTTCGGCAAGCCTCGCGCGGGACGCGACGCGACGCGACGCGACGCGACGCGACGCGACGCGACGCGACGCGACGCTGTCGCCTCGCGAAGCATCCGCGAACACTGAGGGGTATTTTCTTCTCCTTCTTCCAACAGCCAAAACTGGCGCATTTGCCCTGTCAATATAAATTATATGTTGTGTATTCCTAAACATTCTTGAAATTTTGTAAAATTGTTTTTAATATCTCTCATGTTATTGTGCAACATCTCCTGTATTTTGGTTCCTTTATTATTTCTTTTTCAACTTGTTCCAGATTGTCGGAACAACTGTGATATAATCATTATAAGAATTCCTATATTAATAACGCTATTCTTATTCTATGTATACATAATCATGCTTACACCAGTAGTTAAACCTATTAATGTACAAGACTATGATTTTAAACAGTCTAAATACGACGTAGCACCAATGGTACCCGCATCAATGATTATATCAGCACCGTCAGGTTCTGGAAAAACTATTTTATTACAATCGTTAATATTAGATATTATAGACATTGCTTTGCTCATATGTACATATATATAACCCATCTATAAATGTGGATAGTATATGGACACCTGTAAAGAAATATATTAAAGACGAAATAAAAGTAGATACTGAAAAAGAGCAGTGTTTTTTTGAAGAGTATGTCCCATTGGATTTACAACAAGTTATAGAAAGACACCTGCCATAAGGTTATAGAATATCAAAAGAAGAATGACCATACAACTTTACATTCGTGCCTGAGTGTAATAGATGATATGGCAGACAACGAAAATTTAGCAGACACTCAAGTTTATTAAATCAGTTGTATGTGCGGGGAAGACACAATGCCTTAACTGTTATCACAAGCGGTCAAGCATATCGGGCGTTATCAAGAATTATAAGGGTTAGTTCAAGGCAGTTATTTTTCTTCAAGATGAGAAACTATAAAGAGATAGAGACAATGACCGAGGAATTCTCAGCAATGCTTATTGATAAAAAGATGTTGGCAGACGCTAAACATGTAGCAGAGGCAAAACGGTTATTGGTAGAAATTTACAATGAAGCCACGGAAGAACAATTTAGTTTTTTGTATGTCAATTTGATGAAACAAGATATAAATGAAGTGTTTATGAGGAACTTTACTCATACAATAATTGTTGATGAAGAAGATATTTGAAGAAATGAACTTGTATATAACTTAGTATAACAAAAAATTAGAACCAGTGGATTAATAATATTATTCAAAAAATATTGTTAATTAAAACAAACTGTAATTACAAAGTTGAACTGGTAGGCGATAAGTTATTTTATCACTGAGAAACCCCTTCACCTCTTGTAATTCGATTTTGATTTCTTTTGATGCTTTAATTTGTAGTCTATCAATATTACTCAAACCCAGTTCCTCTTCATTAATGTTATTTATTTAATTAATACATACATTATCACTTCTTGACACTTTACTTCCCATATAATCTTACTTATGTTTTCATCCATTTTTTTTCAATTCATTAATATCTGCTTCTAGTTTATTAATTTTTTCAATAGCATATTGTAAAGCACTCCATAAAATAGGCGTTGTTTTCGTATAATCCATTCGTAAATAACCGTCTTTACCATCCATTATAATATTATCCCATTCCACGGGTAATGCTACCCTCATCTCATTAGCAATAAAACCTAAAGACTTTCGTTTCGTATCTTTCTCAATATATGTTTTGGGTTCAATATATTTAACTCAATCCAAGGTTTTCTTTTGGTTTATTTCTTTGATATTATCTTTCAATCTCATATCTGACGTATCTGTTAAAACACCACTATAATTAACGTCTCCTATGATTTCTAAACCGTTAGTATTTACTTCTAATACATTTTTAGTTCCCATTTCTGTTATTGTTTGTCCATCTGTATCAGGATTGCGTAGGAAAATTTGATGAACTGCTCCAACTATTTCCGTATGTGTAGTACTAAATCGTTCAAAATAATCAACACCACTACCTAATACTCTAAATTCTGGGCTTCCTGTTGCTCCTATATCAACACGAACTTCATTTCCCCCACTATTATATCAACTGGTTGATTGCATGTAGTTGCTAAGAAAAGTTATTCCCGCTGTGTCAATAACAGAAATATATATATATATATCGGATGCTGTCGGGTCGGCACTTCTATTTGGCTGAATACAAAAATTCTATTCTATCGTTGCTATATGATTTAATGAAAAATTTGCGTTTCCCTGTTGATAAATTCTACCTCGCAATCGTGCCCGCGGTACGACAGTGTATGCTAGCACACAAAAGGTTTTGCCTGAAAACATCGAAGGTGTTTCGCTAAGACAAACGTCGAAGCGGTTTGCTATCTTGAGGTCTACGAATGGCCGTGGCCATTTGGCTAATAGGCCTCCTAACGGGAGGCTATTTTGAAGCTAGGGGAAGGGGAACGAGGCTAACAGCCTCGCTTGCCGCCATGTCGGATGCGGACTCCGACGCTAAAGGAAGCCCTACGTAGCTATTCGCGAGTAGCCCCGAGGGGCAGTCAGAAGAGCTTTGCTAGAAGGGGATCATTTAGGTCCCCAGGGACAAGACGAGCTAGTCCCTGTTCGTGATAGAGACGTTGATCACGGACTGCTAGACAGAGCCTTCAATCTCCTGACAGACCAGGGGATGGGCACGCTAGAGTTGGCAGCTCAACCTCTGGATGACTGCGATGCTATTGCGCGGCAGATCTGCGAAAAACTAGGGGTTCCCTGCCCTAGCTACTTACGTGACGCCGTCCTGGAGTGGGTACAGGACGCTAAAAGGGAGGCCCGACTCTTCTAACGTGCTAGTGGGGTCTTCGCTGGGGACCTGGAGTGGCAACAGCTGTCCCCACCGTTAAAGGTTAAGGAGCCGATATTGGCTATGATACCTGACCCTCGCCCCCCGCCGGGGGAGAGGAATCGGAAGCTATTGGTAGATGGATTCATCAGCCAAGCTCGGGAAGAGAGGCTACTTGAGCTGTGGGTGGCCAAGCTGAAGCAGGAGCTGCGGGATATTGACGCTCCAGTTTTGGTCAAGCTACAGGGGAGCTTGGATCCCGACAGGGCCGCTAACCTCCTCGTAGGGAGGACCCGCTCCAGCACGCTGAAGCGCTATTTCAGCTACTATCGGCAGTGGAGATTGTGAGGCGAAGCTCACTACCTCCGGGCCGCCCAGTCGACTTACTACCTCTAAGCCGCTGTGATGAGCCCTGTGGGCGGACTGTCCCGGAGGCGCTAATGAAAGCCATCACCTGGATGGAAGGGGTCGCCGAGTTCCCCTCAGAAGGGAGAGCTACTACAGGGCGGCTAGCTTGGGCTGCGAAGGATAGGATAGTGGAGCCCAGCCTACATGATCGCCCGAATGGAGAAGCTGGTCATGGACTTGGCTATGCTAGTTGGACTCCGTATTTGGGCATGGGCCAAGCTACTGAAGGTCTGGGGGACCCTCAGATGGTCAGACCTCCAGGCTATCATTCCAGCTGAACTGAGTCTGGCTGAGGGCCGGCTGGTCACCACGCTAAGGAAGACGAAGGCTTCCGGAGCTAGCCGACGAGTTAAAGAGCTACCAGTTTGCATCTCTGAGAGGGCATTTGTCGCCCACTCGGGGTGGCTCGCTACTGGGTTTGCGTTGCTCAAGGAGCACGCTAATCTACCGCGGCTGGGCCCCAATGGGGAGCTAGAGAAGAAGATGGCGGTGTATGCGGATGCTATGGTAGCCACCGCTGCGTTGCTAACGGCCATGGGACTCCCAGCCGTGCTACGTGGCTTCTGGACTCCCGACCGCGCTATCCTTGTAGGACATAGCGCCCTCGGGCTTCAGGACGGAGAGGGAGAACATGTAGCATGGAACATGGTAGCTGTCTTGCTGTGTTCCGGTGCGCTGCTCCCGCGCTGCTTGCAGGGCCCTGGCTTTTAGCCACGGTCCTTAGCGAGGAGGGAAGCTAGCGTGCCACATGCTGTAAGCCTCATTGGAGCTTCGCTGCCTTCGGTATAGCGTCCGAGCCACTTTCCCGGTCTCCTCCAGGCCAGCATAGCTTACACACTGTGGTGTATTCATGCCTAGCGGGAGCTTGGACATTTCGGCCCATCCAGCACCCCTCCCTTCCGGCCTTGTGAAGCCTAGCGACGGCCCCCGCGCAACTATCCAGCACCCTAACATGCTTTGGTGGCGGCTCGCCCTCTGGATCTGCATCCTCGGAGCTTCGGCCTCCGGCCCTGGCCTCTCGCAGGGGACGAACTAGCTCCTCGGCCTGTGCTTCTGTTAGCTTGCCTCTCTCCTCTAACCACTTAGCTAGGGAGGCTGCGATGTCCCTCTCATCAAGCGGTCCGGTCTTCGGGCGGCCCGGGCGAACAAAGCTTGAAGCCTAGCGACCCTACCCTCAAAGGATCTAGCGTAGGTATCAGAGCCTTCTGGCTTCCACCTGCCTCGCAAGTTACATTGCAAGGGCATGTGCACATGTCTGCTACATGTCTTGTCTGCAAGGGCATGTTCGCATGTCTGCTACATGTTTGTGCTGCACTTTCTTATGCTACTGTGTCGCGCCTCGGCCTCGCCTCGCTATGCGTGCTCGCAAGTAAACGGCTACATTGCTACATAATGGGGTGGAGGACCTTCGGCTTTTTTGGCTGGAGCTACTTGAGGTTTTTGTGTAGATTTTGTGGGCTAGTCCCACCGCTATGTCGGATGCCACTGGTCACCGCAACCACGCTGGGGAGCACGACTGGGCTGCTCTCGCTGTTTGTTGTATTATCACATTCAATATAAGTATTTGTGTCAGTATCGTCGTTAGTTCCGTTAATTAATCTTATAGCAAAATTGTGAAGCGCCGCAAACCGATAGAGTATTGAAGAAGCAAGGAACAAACCCCTGAAAAGCGAATCAAGTAGTTGGCACACAGGGAGCACACCGCTCGAAAGGACATAGCCTTCCGGAAACAGCGAGCAAACCGCTCGAAATTGAATAAAGATGTTGAGAAACAGGGAGCAAGCTGCTCGACAGGCATTCGAGAAACAAGGGGCGCACCGCTCGAAATGGGTTAGAGTGTTTGCGACATGTAACAAGCCGTGAGAAAAACTTACAGTGTTGGAGAAACAAGGACCAAACCGCTCACAAGGGACCAGCAAAGTGTTTGAAATAACAGGGAGCAAACCGCTCGAAAGGGGTGGTTTCGGGATGTCCTTGGGCTTACAGGGCCTTTGACGGTCGTTGAGCGTATAGGCATTGAAGGGCTGCCCTAAACGCCTCGCCGCTATCCTGCTTGTGCATCCCCATGGATTCCACGGTTGGGTTCTTTGCAGTTGAATCCTACCCACAGTGTGGCTCGACTCGGTTCATGTGTGCTTTGGTGTTTCTTTGCGATTAGTTTACATGTGATTCCTTTCCCGGTTCCCAATTTCGATTCCTGATTTTCCCGAAATGATCACGATTTTGGTTCCTTGAAGA
>CAJNDV010000988.1:0-14818 GCA_905221635.1 Symbiodinium sp. CCMP2456
ACGTAAGCATACCTAAGCCAATTCAATCAATCAATACCATGGATGTGCTACAAGGCCATATTATAGAGATGTTCTTCTGTGGCCTGGGAGCCAACGACGCGGAGCAAGCAAAGGTCTCGAGGTGGCCACTCTCAACCCTGTTTCGGGCCACCTAGCAAGACTTCCAGCAGCCACGAAAATACGCATGCAGCCCTCGTCTTTCTACGAGTATGCCTTTTGACCCTGACTCACATCTGCGTAGAATGAGCACGACACGCCACAGGAAGTGACATCTGGCTCTGAAGACACCCACATTTTCGAAGTGCTAAACGAAGCAAGCTCATACGGATCTCGAGCGGCTTCGCAAACGACTTGAGAATCTGCATGTTCTGCACTGCAGGACCCGTGGAATGCAGCCGTTTGTTTTGCACGGAAGAGCAGCTGCCTAGCTCTGACTGCTGTAGTGCCTCGCCCCGCTCACCACAGGTGGCATCAGAACAAAACTTGTACCAAACATATATCAGTGTGCACGGTCGCAAAACGGCGTAACGAAGCATAGCTGCATAGCGTATCGAATCTTGTATGACGACTAGCTTAAGCAGGCTCGATCGGAAGGTGGATCTGGGTGAGACCAGGTGGGCGGGCTATGCGAACAGGTCCGGATCAGGCAGTTTGCTAGCTCCGACAGAAATGTATCGTACAGGCGGCACACTCAGAAGACTCATAGTCTGGCGGCAAGCAATACCTGAGCTGTCACATGCCTACCTTAACGGACAAAAACGATAGCATCAGGCCTAGGGCCTCCAAAAACCGATGATGGCGACGACGATGGTGGTCATGTCATGATGATGGCGATCGAGACGATGCCGGTGATGATGATTATGATGATGATGATGATGATGATGGTTGCGATGGCGTTGGTGACTGCGGCGACCTGGATTTTGATGTTGATTCTGATGATCCGGATGATGCTAATGATGGTTGGATGTTTACACAGAGCCTCGGCTCGAAATTAGGATACGGTAGTTGTTGTGCAGTTGGTGGCAGTATTATTTGACTTTCACAGCCTCATACTGCCTCCGGCATGAAGACCACTCATGCTTCAACCGCTGTTGCTTCTAAAGTGGGGAGCACAAAAACACACGCACACATGCTGCGAGCTCCCAACAAAGACACAGGGATTCATGTGCCAAAAGCGCGCCGACTGCCTCTTTGGCTTGCAGCTAAAACTGCATCGTGCATGCCGAGAAGCCCGGGAATCCAGCAATTCTCTTGCCGAGCTCAGTGGCAGCACGGCAAGTCTCGTCCTGGGTGCAGCAGCTGGCATACCGTGTGCCTGTGCGAACTGTTCATCACCTTCGGAGTCGACTCTTCCCCACTGAGCCCGTGGCTTTGCTAGGCCTCACCTGGTTCAGAATGCCCAGCTCCTGCAAGCCCTGTGAGTCGAGAGTGCCGCTGCTGATAGACAGCTGAGCTGCCACAGCTTGCCCCACCAACTCTCCAAGGCATTCCTTTGCAGGCGAGGGGCAGCTCTGCACATCCCACAGGCCCCACATCTGCCAAACGTGAACTGTTGCCCAACACTTCTCTGCCGAGCTGCAGGTGGGGAAATAATCGGCAGCACGAAATCTGCGTCCAAAGCAGCAATACGATAGTCGCAAGCCAAAGCCAGGTTCCAAGACGGTCCTGAAATCCTCCCCCAAGCTGCCAAAATAACTGGCACACCTGGTGCGAAGCATGTTTCGCAGAAACGACATCTCCCAGTGTCTATCAAAGTTTACTAAGAACCATTACTCAGAGTATCAGGGACGGGATGATCTGCCGGGGTGCTGATAGCTCGCAGTCCCACTAGGAAGGTGCCACTTGCAAGTGCGTAGCTGTGAAATTGTGCTGGCGCAGACACGCCCTCCAAGTGCATGACGACAGCCTGCTTGCGAAGCGGTCACGCATGTATGTCAAGGGCATGTTGGTGCATTGAGTATTTTCTTTGCCTTGACATTCTTCCTGATGCGCTGCATGTTGTGAAGTATGTCCACCGCTGCCTCCAGAGACTCCTGTACGAGCTTGTTTGCACTAGGTGCACTAGATTCGAGCGAATCTTCCCAGAAACTGATCGCCACACAATTGCCATACCTTGAACATCTCAACCGACCTGATCCCACTGCGACATTCTGAAGGTATGTTGCCCTGTCCTGCGATGCCATCTCGTTGATCTCCTTGGTGGCACGTGGCACAGCTCTTGACTGCTTTGCAAGTCTACTCCCACGTCATCCTGCGGTCCAAGTTTGAGCCTGGCAAACAAAGTCAGTAGCATTGACTACCGACAAATGGAGACCGACCGGGTCGGGAAGGAGGGAACACGTGGTGCGGAAAGAGTTGAGGGAGTGGGAAACACGGGAGACGAGGTAAAAGAATCGAGTAAGAGCAGGCAAAGAAGCATCGGAAAGGCAAGATACAGTGCGTCGAAAAAATGCACGACAGGGCAGCGAACTCTGACATGTCTTAATTCCATGGCCTCGACGACAGACACAAAGACACAGGACTGAATACCGTGTCTATCTAGCATCCAGCTTACGACACGACTGGGTAGGGGGGCAGGCAATCAATTTACCTACTCCTGCGACGTCGGGCAATAATGACGGGGAGATCTCTTCAGCAGAAATCTCACTCATCCGTATTTCCCCATTGCTTCTGTGAGGTTGCCAGGTTTTAACAGTCCCTCTTACTTCCACCAAATTACGGAACGACAGCTGAGATCTTGACCTGCAGGTTCCCAGCTCTGTCGGCTTTTCATCTCTATCTCTTCTGCTTCCATGGGGCAGATGGGGGGGTGTCAAACCCGGGCCCCCGGGGCCGCCCCTGGGTTATGGGGCGTTGAGGGCGTCGTGAAGCTTCCGGGATCGAGTGCTTCCGTAGTGAATGTTTATAATACGGTAGGGAACTAAGTACCTCCCCCGGTTCATCTGACACTTTGCATGAATTGGTATGTCCCCGTGTCTTTCCGGACCACGCGCTGGCTAATAATTGACACTGCAAGAGGAAAGAAGCACAAAGAGAATTACTCGTGCTCAACTTGAGCTGCTGAAAAACGGGGGTCAGCTCCTGGTCAAACCAAAAATGCAATGTGCAGTATGGCACAGAGCCTCGGGAGGAGGCAAGGAGTAGCTGTGTTTGGAAGGCTCCAGCGACCCGTCTGGCTAATTGGCAAATTCGGAGAGAAGGAACTTCCCTCGGTGCGTATGGTACAAAGCCTCGAGGGGAGGCGTGGAAATTATTGAGTATGGAAGGCTCCAGCGGCCCGTCTAGCTAATTGGCAAAGTTGGAGTAAGAAGGGATTCCCCCAATACATATCAAGCACAGATGGAGAGAGACAGTACGGAAAGTACCGCAAAATACCGCAAAGAACAACTTTGCAAGCAGGACCCCAATTAGGGAACACGCAACCTGAAGCCTTCTGAATCACAAGGCACCTGCAGAATTCACAGCATCTCTCTCTCTCTCTCTCTCTCTCTCTCTCTTCCTCCTTCAACTCAGCCAAAGGAAAGGCCGGACAGCCCGCCCCCGCGCACGCATGCGCACTGGTGCAAGTCTCGGTGTGAGAGTGATTGACGTGATGAGGCACGGCTGGGCAGCTGTAGCGACCCCCTTGGAACATTACAACACTAGAGAATCCCATGCCTCGTGCCTCATCACTCATGCCCCGTGTTGGGGGCACCCCTTGTTTTTCTTTGCTTTTACCTATTTGCTCTGTCGGGGACACTGTGATACACAGGGCTCGCTGCGGAAAACACTTCAAGGCACACTACAGCTGCATCAACGGCTGCTACCAGGTACATTGCAACTACTGCTTTCACAACTGTGGCCCTTCTCTGTCCCCCTTTACTACTGCACAGAAAGCTGAGGCTCCGGCCGACCCACACTGAGTGCAACAAAGGTATCTGTTAACTTGCAGGCATGAGGAAACAAACTCTTCAACACAACTCTATGGCCATCCCCCCCCATGTGAAGCTCGCTCTACTCAGCTGGCGTTTAGGATCTGTCGTTCCAGAAAGGCCGCATGGAACCGCCTCCTACGGTGTGTTCCCCCGCTCAGTGCATCTTGAGCTGGGTCTGTGGGGCTTGTCGTCCCCCTCCTCTTCCATTTGCGCAGCTGCCGCCATATCTTCGGCTTCACGTCGCCATCGCTTCCACCAGTTCTGCATCTGTGGGTCCCCACGTGTCTGGCTGCTGTGGTTCCCCCTCTGGTGGTTCATCTGTCGAGCTTGGTAGGCTGCCCGACCGCTGTGCCACTCCCAGAGGTGCAATCCAAGCTCCACTCCACGCCGCTTGTGTCTCCCCGAACAGTGATGGGCCATCTCTCTCTCTCTCTCTCTCTATGCCCCTAATTAACTGATTGGTCTCCACCAAATGAGGTTGGCCCATGAAAGGGCGGTTACGGCCCCCATGCATCCAGCACACAATCCGAAACTCCTTGTGTCTACTTTGCCGAACCACAATCATTCAGTCTTCGGTGGTCTTCGGACCTGTGCTTCAACATCTCTCCGAAGCCCTGCTTGGGTGAACCGCTATGGAATATTGCAAGCCCCGCTCGCAACCTATTCCGGCCCAGGGGCAAGGTGAGCACAGAGGAATTCATCAAAGTAGAGCCTTCAAGCCAGGAGCTGCCCCACAGTCAACTTTCAGGCTCATCTTGTGATGTGCAAGCCAACTATCTCAGAAGAGAGCAATTCTGTATGATGGAAAAGACATCGCAGGAAAGAGCATACACACAGTTCTGCACAACACATGTATGAACCTCATGATCTTGGCAAGTCGATTGGGTTTCAGGACGTTTGGGAGCCCTGGCTGATACCCACGGAATTTTTACATGTGGTCTTTCCACTGCCGAGACTCATGGGACGACCAACCGATCAGCAGACTTGATTGCTGACTCTTGCTGGCAACTGTAAATCAATCGTGCAAATGCCCCAAATACATTAACAGCACTGTCGAGGACCTTGCGGAACTTGATGCAGCAGCATTGCCCGAAAGCTCTGGACTCACCTGCTTGGTCCTGACTGAAACAGTCGCATGAACCCCAGGTGTGCTAGTGAAAGCACTAAGAAGAACTAGCGACCGGCTTGCAGCTCCACCAATGTCATGCTCCTCAGCCTGTTGTCCCTGACTCGCATCCTTACCATGCCGATGTCTGAAGACTTGTCCCCTTCACAGGTCCCATACCTGATTGTTGCCTACGATGGATAAGTACCCCCGAAGGTAAGGACTGTGAAGCACCAGGAACCGTAGCTGCCTAGGTATGTGGATGGCCCTACAGGCAGAAAACTTCATCATGTGGATACGTTCTCATGTTCAGCCAAAGGATTCACGATGAAACTTAAACCCACCACCGTTGCATGACCCTCTGCATCCCCGATATGCGTGACACTTTGCGACTCAGTGTCTTGTCCGCCATGATTTCCAATTTCTGACCTTGGCATTTTCGGTCAACCTAGCTGCAATTTCGCGGCGAGCTTCGTAACACTCACAGACAGGCATTCATGAATACCGAGTCTTCTCGGCTTAAATTCCGTGGCGAGATTCGGAATCTATGTCAGGTGTCGAGGCTGCACGGAGGACTCTGATGCCACTCTGGGCAATTGAGCCAAACCCTGCGACTGCTGCATGTCATCGAAGACGATGATACCGGCTTGATGTCATGCCAGGATCCCCTTGCCCGTCCAATATCTAGGAGGCACCGGATTTCGATTCTTGACAGCTCGGTTCCGGTCATCCGGTGCCATGTTTATGTCTGCTCCAGCTCGACCATGGATGCAGCACCATATAATATTATAAGACCTCCCTGAACTTGACAAGCTACACGCACGCAGCGGCAAGATGGCCATGGACTCCCATCATCAACAAACTGTGGCCATCAGGCCGCAAGAGCTCCTACAGTACCTGTTCTACCTTTGCCTAGAAACTGACACCAGCACTCAACGAACTGAATCTGTCTTGTTCGCATCTGTCTGCACAGAGTGATTTCGATCAGCGCGGTTGTTGGCCGCATTGCAACACATCCTGAGATGCGGCATGGGTGCAAGTTGAAACCGCTTCGACCTTTTGTTGGCTGCAGCACAGGAGCAAGGCTTGCCAAGGGATCTAAAGGCTTCTGCTCTTTCACATTCTTGCCGCTCATGTCCTGTACTCAGCAATTTCAGTACGGTTGCGGACCACTGCTGGAGATGCCGGTCTCTCGCTTGAAGTGTGCATTCGTAGTGGCTTCACAGAAGCCTCGCCCAAACTCAGCATGTCGACAGGAACCCCCAAACCTTAGATGCTGCACAGATACATGACATGGCGGCAGGCCCATCCCATCGCAGTTCTGGCAATAGAATCACGAGGATGCCCGCACGTCTCGGCCTATTACAAACGTAGGATGTTATCCTGAAGGTTGGAATGCTGTTGATGTAGACGGTAGTGAGGACATAATAAGACATACTCATACAGATCCAGACTGGGGACGCTCTGATGTTGATGCCATCGAGCTTCAAGGTGAAACACCTATATGCCCACGTTTTCGTGGTGCGAGGATATTAGAACGAGCAATGCACCACGATCCAGGCACTCCCACATCACGTGCTGTTTCCTCACCTCCCTCAGCCAAGCTGCCATCCAGAAAGGTCCCGGACAGAGGTGCTTGTCCTGACTGGTCTCACCGCATTTTACCGTGTGACAGCACGCCACCCTGGGATAACGTTCGCAGATTGTGCCTAAAATGTCGAAGCATGCTTGAAACTGTTTGATTTTGATCGCAGATGACGGTGGCATCCAGGCAGCTGCCATCACGCCCGAACATGAAGCAAAACAAACCTTGTCCTGCAGGTTCACCCTTGAATATGGGCACGCTGGAGTCTGCATTTGCGTACCCCATCCTTGCAGCGCTTTTCAAGCAATTGCGACTGCACCTTCCAGAAGTTGTCTGCCCCTGTAATGGGCAGTGCTGGCTTTCGCTCCCCTCGCAGTCGAAACTTACTAGATGATGTAACAAGTGCACAAGTTATGACAAAGCAGACGACAGGTTGACCATCGCCTTTGAAATAGCATCGTTCGATAAAACCCCGACCGGCCCGACCAGCATGGGGAGGAATCGCCCCGCAGGCTGCAAGAGAGCAAGAGAGGGAGAGACACCAAATTGGGTTGCGCTTGCTTCCTTACAGGGCCAGACTTGCAGCTTGGTTCACCCATCGTTTGCAAGATCCATCTTCTTGCAGTATCAGAACCAGTAGTATTCCAAACACGGAAGCCTTAACATTTAACATCACTTGTCGGCATTCCTTCCGGCACAATAATCGCGTCGTCCCTTTGATGAAAGCTGCTCTCTTTGACTCGTTGTGCGCGCTTACAATGACTGTTGCAACGCTGCACGTCTTTCATGCCGAGCCGTCCCCACGAAGAGATCCTGGCCTATCGGGTTAGCCTTGCACTACATGTGTTCCAGCACGTCAGCTGTGCTGCTGCAGCCAACATGCATGGCAAACGAAAAGTTTTTCAACTAACAAGAAACAAAGCCTAACTTTCGAGGTGGACTTGGTCGTCTCCACCTTGTTTACCGGTCCAATTCTTGGCGTCACTCCCAGCTATTGGGAATATTTGGGAATCTTGACTGAGCGTTTCAACAAAGGACGTCTGCAACCATGCTGTATCTAAGAAAGCCAGTTAATGCCCTGTTCACGTTTAACCCATCTTCCGATTCCGATGGCATCTGGCACCTCATGCTTCACTATGTGCGGCATGGCCACGCTGGACGTTGGCCTGGTGTAGCGTCCTTGTCACTTTGTCCAAAGCCTCAGCAGGTGTATCTGCAGTCTGCCATTATTACAAGAAGAAGAGTTCAGAGTTCATGTCGCTGGCAAGCATTCGTTGCAGTTGATTGCGCGAACGCCCAAGACAGGGACATGCGATCACTCGTGGACAGATATGGTCTATTGCAAGACGGCCGGTAGTAGGTCCCTGGCCGGCTACAGCTGACTTGAACTCCATGCCTTCAAAAGGATCTTGTTCGGCAGCACTTTGTGCATGAGAACCTCGGCTTTCAGGATGCCCGTATCCGAAGACCATGGCCCCGGACCCAAAGCCCTCCGGAGCAAGTCAGAGAACGCACGAACGGAGGAGCCGGATTGGCGTTTTTACTGGTTCCATGGCTGCTTGCATGGCCGGATCAATCAGGAGTCCCCGGGGTGGATGTGCAAAGTGTCTTCGAGACCAGCTGCAATTGTCCCGACAGGCTCGACGAGTTGCTGAAGAAACAAGTCTCTTGCATTGCTGTTCCAATCTCGTAGCACGGAGTGCCCAGCTTCACCGTGGCCTTCGTTGGGCTAACATTATGACATAGCCTCGAGGTCTGAGCCAAGTGGCTTGGATCCCACAGTGATGTAGAAGGTGTTGACGTGGAACTGGTGAGATCCTGTACTGGCGCGACAGGAACGACGCAGGGCCCAGTGCCTTCCGAGTGCCTTCCCTGTCCTGAAGCCTACCCAGACTACAGCAAGTATTGTTGACTGATCCAGATGCCCCAAGCTGGCCTGCCCTTTGCCTTGTCACGGAGCCAATGCCATACCCGATGCCAGTATCTCCAAAACCGACATTAGGATCCCGCGACAAAAACCAAAACCCGCAACTCCCTGTGAAGAAGGAAGCTCTAGCAATCCACCAGTCAGCTGGACGATCAACGTGTCCCCGACATAACCAAGAACATGTCCGAGCCAGGAATCATATAGTTCGGTTGGGTGCACGTATATCACCCGGTACGGGTCAAGAAATGTACAACGGGATTGTAATGAACGACATGAGACAACCTGAATTGGCCATGCCTGTGAGAAATCTAAGGTACTGTAGTATTGTCGGAAGTGCAGTTTGACAAAATGCCTTAAACTTGCCAAGCTGTCCATCAGACTGGCCACGTCCACTCTGTGTTCTGCGGCCGGAGCTTGTTCGGAAACTCAGCGCCGCAAGGCGTTGTTGCATGGACGCAATCGGGTGAGTCTCTTGATATCTCTTGATGAAAGCTTCGTTAGCTTCATGAGCATGCACCATGAGTCTGCCACCTCTTCTCGATGCGACAAAATCGGCGAGAAGCAAAGACAGCAAAGAAACTTCCCACATCATCACCTGCATACTATCGTGCTTAGAGCCAGCGTCGCGAATCCCTGAATGCCCCACTCACGAGCCAAATCCGGCCGAGTCCAGTGTGATGGCCCCAATGGCCCCCACCCCACAAGCCAGAAGCTCTAGTTTGTCCTCCACAAACACAGAAATTGAATACATCATGCTTGGATTTTAAGAACATCCGGGAGGGCACGAGGCGAAAGAGCCTTTGCTCGTCGGAAAAATAAACTTACGCCCAGGCTCAAGATGTCTGCCCGGTCGACGGTGTGCAGAAATTTGTCCAGTCCTGAGGGCCAAAGAGAGAATCAACTCACATTATGACGACTCTTGCCGACATAATGGCGACGGGAAGAGCGACAACATCCCACAGGTGGCGGCTGCCATGCACACAAAGATCTATCTAGAACTGCCAAAGGGACTCTGGACACACGGAACCCCGCAGCACCGCTGCCGGTGGCAGCAGCGGTGGTAGCAGCAACGCGCAGCAACCGCACACCCCAGCTGCTGCGATTGCGAGTGCATGTTGTCCGATCTATTCTACAAGCCCGCAGTCCATGTCACAGCAGCACTCAGCACCCACGAAAAGCCACCACAAATGTTGTTTGACACTGCCGAGTACCCCGTTCCCACAACTTTATTGAATCTAGGCTTTTCCGGGTTCCACCTCGACATCTCGAGCCTCGCGGGCCCCAGAATCGAAGTCCTGGCAAGTCCAGGAAGCGAGAGGCGAATGTGCAAACGCATCTTTCTCGCGTTTGCCCTCTGGGATACGAGCATTCTGTGCAGAGACGGATTGTGCAGGCCCCTGGCTCAGTTGCCTGGAGCAAACAGGATGGCTTTCTGGGTCTTCCCATTATCAAGTGGAAGGCAGATCGGATCGATTGATTGGTGACTGACAAAAACTGGGACTTGCCATCAGGCCTCGCACTATCCGCATCCATGTCCAACAAGTCTACGCCTGTCTGGGCCTGGCACAACGTCTTTCGGGCGGAACTTCCACCTTCGTTTGTACCGGGCCACTCCGCCTGCACACTTGTGGGTCTGGACGGACCTGTCGCGCACACATTGCCGTGGGACAACACTGGGCTGGAGCACTGAGCATCGTAGGTGCACTGCTTGCGTCCGAGTCCGAGTCACAATCCTTGTCAGAAGATGCACTCGGAAAGAGAGATCTGCGTCGTGGAGCTACACATGTCTGTGCCCGAAACGACAAACTTGTTCTGGTCCTGTGGAGCGAAGCTGGGGTCGAACAGACCATAGCGGTCTTCTCGTGGCCGCCCATCCCCGCCCTAGCGGCTTCAAGTTCCGGCGACTGTCTCTGACGCAAGTCCGGGCTCCCCTATCCACTAGCTTTTTGGAATCTCGGCACTTGAAGGAACTGATTGCAACATGGTTCCCGAAGCCCGCTCTGCCTTCAATCTGCCAGCTTCGCAACTATCTCAGCATGGATGACGGCTCGAAATGAAAAACATTTTTTTGGCTACGAGGCTTGCCAAATGTATCTCATTCGTCTACGCCGAAATGGATGTCTGGCATGTTCAACCGAAGTCCCCTGCTCAGGTTGTCTGCAAGCCTCTCGCGTAGTTGTAGCTGACTAACAATCCAATTCTTAGGCGAAATATGACTGCATAGTTGATGTTTACTGATAGCTACCACAAGAGCGGTCCTTCATTGGCATTAGTTTTCTCAGCAAAATTGAGCGTTTTCCGGAGAAACAATAACTAGAAGTGATCAGAGTTGGCAGTGGCCGAGGCCGAAAATTTTCTCGCTTCTCTCAGATGCTACTTTGCGCTCCGCTACGATGCGCTGCGCTGGGTGGATTCTCGCAACTGACACAACGGAGCGCTCACCGGAGAAGCTGGACATGATCAGAGTTGGCAGTGCATGCACAAAAATTCAGCTTAAAGGGGTACACGCCCATGCATTCCTGTACTAGGCGACACCTGCACTTACGGCAGGTATCGGCTGCCAGCTCCCCAATGTCAACTGTCCAAAGACAACTTAACCTGACGCAGCGACAGCTGAAGCAGCGTTGCACGAGCGTCATCGATCTAGATCCCCTCAATGGTTGAATCTTTCCAATTGGACTTACCGCCCTTCCCAGACTGTCGCCTCTCCCCGACTAAGGCTCAGGTAGGCCGCCGCGTCCCAACCAACGGCACGGACCAGGGCAGCACTCACGATGCAAAACAAATCCGACCCCTCGGGCTTGCCCTGTCCCACAACAATCGCATCAAAGAAACCAGCTCCCTAGTAAGCCGCGCGAGGTGTGCCCGCGGAATTTCGCTTGGAGTGAAACCTGTGCAGACCACGGGTCCACATGGTCCGCCCGGCTCCCTGTTGTAGTCGTCCCTTGGAGCTTTTGAGCGAGCGAAACATCGGGACGCACACCAAAACCAGCCGTGTTAGTAAAGGAGATTGAGAGTGGTGTTGATCGCTCGGATGGCTGTGGACATGGTCCTCAGTGACTCCTGTCCTTGTTGCGGCGCACACGGTCTCCGGAAGAAGTTGTGAACTCGGACCGGGGGCAGCTCCTGTCGCCCGAGATCCGACTTCAACGAAATCATCGCCTCAAAAAACAGCTTGCCGAGTCGCTTTATCCGAAAATCTCTTCTCCATCACCGCTCTCATTTTCTTTCGCTAGTCTTTCGTTGACAATCCCCGAAGAAGGTTGGTAGCGTAAGTACCGCCCGTCTTCCCCTTGGGGAGCCCCACGTGGTCGTTTTCCCCCAGGTAGCCCAGGACTAAGTCCTCGTTGAGCGAGTCACTGACTCCTCGTCCGTAGTTCCACCGTCGTCTGGCAGCTTTTTCTTCGCACCGATTCATGACTGGGCCCGGTTCCAGGTCGTGTCGGTCTGCGACCAAATCTGCTGCGATCATGTCGAGGGCGGGCCAGTGTCCTCGTCTCACGAAAGGTTCGCACTGGAAGCTTCTTGGCGCCGACACGGTTAGCACCGAGTTCACGGCCACGCAACTGCCTTGTTCGCGTAGGTAACGGTGTGGATGCTCCCCCCTCTCCTTCCCCACCATGTCCTGCATACTCTGCAGAAGCCTGGCGGCCAGCCTGCCCGGACGCTCCTGAGCATGCAGCTAGGGGCTGTCGCCGTACGCGTAACCCTACATATTAAGCTTATCGTCACCGCGAAGTCGCACTCTACAGAGCCTGTCCCCTTGAGAAAATGCACGAACTAGATCCAGGCCAAGCACTCACGAGCATCAAACTGTTCAAAGTAGCTCACACGACCTTCCGAAAGGCCGCACAAGACAAGGCACAAGCTACCATACCGTGTCACGTCACGAAAGTCATGCTGCACAATCCTACACGGACCGGACAATTCAACAAACCTCTTGCTACATCGATGCTAACATCAGTGTAAAACACTGCTTTGCAGGCTTCAAGTGCGAAAAAGTTGCCCTTGGTCCCAAGACCCACTAGATCCCGCCAGACACTTCCAAGGCCCGACCGTAGTCGATCGTCGGCCCAGATCCAACCAGTACTCTGTCCTCGTCCGTCTTCGCCTTTGCTTTCTTCTTTTTCTTTTTCTTGCGCCCAGAGGACCCCCACGTGGATGAGCTCGTCGACGTATCGGTCAGGGACTCGTCCTTTGGATCGTCGTCCCACCAGGCCGTAGCTGGGATCCTCCTTCCTTCGCTTCTTGTTGTTGGCGCGCTCCTTTGCGACCTCCTTTTTGGAAAAACCCAGATGCTGCTCGAGGATCCTGTTCCGAAGCGTTGGGTGGGGGCAGTCGGGCCTCTTCGAACGCCAGCCTGCAGCTCCGCCCGTCCCCGTAAGGAGTGGAGCTGCAAGTCGCGCGACTTCGTCGTCGACAGACTTTTGCGCGGACGCGTCTGAACTTTTTATCAAAATGAAAATCCAGACCACGCTCCCTCTTTGACCACTTGCAGCTTCGAGCAACCCCTTTGCCCAGGCGAAACTCGAACTGCCAGTTATCATCCTTGCCTCCTCCATTGTCCAGCCACCAAACAGGTCACCTCTGCCCACTGTCCCTGCGTGTTGTTCTGCTGGAGGTTGTCAACTCGGCATAACTCGGCATTGCTTGGTGTGGGTGGTGTCGTAGGCCGCGTAGGCCGCGGGCTCGATGTAGTCGCCAATGGCCAGGCTGTAAATAACCCATGCCTCTGGGTCTCAAGCTCAAGCCGGAAGTGTTTGAGCCAAAAACTGAATCGTAGAATCACCGAAACAGGCACGTGTCATGTGACTCTGCGCTCCGCTGCGATGCACTGCGCTGAGAGTAATTGTACTTGCCTCGCTGTCTGTTTCTCATCACAGTCCTTTTCTTGCCTGATACTTTGCAGAAAGGTCCGCATTTAACCGGGGCAATTCTTCCTTCGCGCTCCAGCTGCAGGGAGGTGGTATTGCACCCCCGGGCTGAAGCTGGAAAACTCGGATTTGTATCGACCCGCAGTGACTGGTTACTAATTACACTCGGGGCGGGAGACATCACGGGTCTAGTGTGCTGCTCTTGTCTGTCTCGTGGATTGAGTCTTTCTCTTCCCTTCGGCTTGGTCCTGACTTCGGTTCTCTCTTAGACTCTTTCTATACCGTCCTAAATAGTGAGAGAGCGTGCGTCAACTTCAACCGAACATACAGTCGGCTTGGGCACAATGTCGGCGTCTCTGTTTACAAGCTCGATCACGACACAATGCGAAGGTACGACATCGACTCACTGTCGGATGGGGTAGCGTATCGTTGGTGCTAGCTGCTAGCATGTTACAACTTTTTTCCCCTTTGCCTGCGCTGTTTGCCTTTACCACATCCTCCGCTAGGAGACGGGCAGGGATGCAACACAGAACCTGCCCAAACACCCTAGACTTTTGATAGGCTACAGAAAATCTTAATCTGCCTTGCTGGCCAGTTGCTCGCTCAACAAATCTTGGGACCTTTCGTTGGGTTTCTGCTGCTCTTTGTTTCTAGTTCTTCTCCGTGCAAGGAAAAACTAGATCTGTATGCTGCATTCCAAATTGTGCCTCTGCGCGCTCGGCTGCTTCTTGTTGTGGAGCATGCCCCTGACAAAGGTCGTGTTTCCACTCTTGTGCCAAGCAACCGGCACCGCACTCCAAGTCCTGAGTCTTGAAGTTGCGCTCGCGCGCAACTCTTTCAGCGAGCTGCTCTTCTTTGAGCCTGGATTCGACGCGGCTAGTACTTTTGCACCGGCACTCGCAGACTACCTTGTCAAAGCTTCGAAAAATCCTCCAGACCCTGTCTCGAATGCACATGACCACACACAGCCGCATGTCTCGATCACCTTCCGCATATCAGTACGAACTCCGGCTGCAATCAATCACTTTCCGCCTGCAACTTATCTTGCAGGCTGTCTGAGCATCACAACAAGAGGAACACAAGGACAACCTTCAGCAAAACAGCAGCAGCAGCAGCAGCAGAATTAGTCGAACAACAACAGCAACAATGAAAAACACGAGTGGACAACACGAGCAGCAACAACAACAAAACAAAAAGGGCAACAACGACAACCACAACGACGACGACCACGACCCACCACCACAACCAGCAGCAGCACCGCCACCACCCCCACCACCAACTGCCCCCACCCCCGTCCACCCACCCCCACCCCCAACCCCCACCACTACCACCACAAACAAAAACAGCAAATGCAACAACAGCAACAGCAACAGCAAGAACACCAACACCAACAAGACCACCACCACCACCACC
>CAJNDV010000990.1:0-15925 GCA_905221635.1 Symbiodinium sp. CCMP2456
CGCCTCAGAGCCTGTGAGTGAGTGAGGGTCTCGCCTTCGCCACCGGTGACTTCGGCGGCACCGGCTTTTTGTCTCCTTGGCCTTGGGCCGCCATGTCCTCCATCTTCTTCTCGTCGGCGGCTGGCTCCTTCTTCTCGGCCATCGGCTCCTCTGGGGGCGGCGGCGGTGTCTCCGTCGTCTGCGTCGTCTGCGTCGGCTCCTCCGGCGGCGGTGGTGGCGGATCGGAACCTCGCTTTGGCGATGCCTTTGGCGTAGCCCCGGCCGGAGCCCCTGGAGGGCCCTCCTTCTGCACCGGCACCGGCTGTGTCGAGGCCAACGAAGCTTCCAAGGCAAGCTGCTCCTTTGCTAGCTTGGCCAAACCATCGGCATAGGCCAGCAGAAAGGCCGGGTTCGTCGGCGGGCTTCCCATGGGCCCTGGCCCTGTCATCTGCACGGGCCCTGGCCCTGCCATCTGCATGTGCCCTGGCACCAGGGACGGCCCTGCCATCTGCGTGGGCCCTGGAACCATGGGCGGCCCTGACATGAAGGGCTGCCCTGCCAGCCCAAACAAGCCATTCAAGGACATGGCTGCAACGGCTTGCTCACTAAAGCAAGCCATCCACGACTCTTGCAGGCCCTGGCAGCCAAGATGCTGGCGAATTGCATCCTCCAACTTCGCTCATGCTCATGCTCTGCACAGGTTTCAATACTGAACAATCAAGGATCAAGCAATGCGAGACTCACAGTGGCTGCCGCGGTAGCTTCACTCACTGACTGAGAATCTGCTGCAAATCATGACAATCACAAATTTGATAACACAGGTCCAGGCAGTGCTCTTGAAATCAATGAATGAACCAACAACCCACTGTCGAGCCCTTTCATTTCTATTTTTCTGTGGATAGCAAGGCTTTCACTTGGGCTTCGAGCTCCAGACAAAATCAAGCAGCTGCGACACGTGTGTCGGTCTGAGGCTGTGCACAGGTCCCGGTTCCAGCAGCATATTTCCTGCTATCGCTAGGGTCTAGTATTATTTATATATTATATTCTTCCTCGGATCAAACTACATTACATTGCATCACCAGGAATAGTAATTATTGGGACAGTGCCACGTGCCTGGGCCTTGGCCTTTGCCTTTGCCAGCTGGGGGGCAACACCACTCACATCCCTGCATGGAACTCCGACTTTCCTTCAGGGCCTCTTGAGCATCTGCCACGGCCTTCTCGCGTTCCTCCAACCTCAACTCGCGGTTCTTGAGCTGGCGTGCCCTCAGCTCCAGGAGCTTCTCCTTCTTCTCAATCTTCTCCTTCCGCTCCTTGTCCAGGTGCTTCACGAGCTTGTCGATGTGCGACAACATGTCGTGGAAGGGGTTGTCGGAGGCAGGCACGTCATCCGCCAGCTTCCTCTTCGCCGCCATGAAACACCGAGGGAAGCTTCGCGAGGAAAGGCCGCTGAAAGAACAAAGCCCAAATTGCTGCTGATCACTTGAATCAAGCAACCGGCACTTTATTCTTGGATTGCTGCATTCAATCAATCAATGGAAGTGGCATTTGTACTAGCAGACTGGACCCTTACAAGAAGCAGGCAGTGCACTGACAGGTCACCAAACCTCAAACTTGATTTGATTTACTACTACTCACAAAGTTCAGTCAGTCGGGTCTCCTGCTTCAGCTCTGAGAATCTCTCGGCGACCATCTTCTCCAGCTGCTCAGTGGAAATCTTCTGCTTCCTGAAGCACTGTTGGCTCGGCAGCAAAGTTTCGGAACCAATTGGGCCAGATTCGCAAGACTGAGGACTACAGTAATATTTAGCCGGGGAGCTTTCGGTAGCTCTTCGCCAAGCTACGGAGCAAAATCCCCACATCCTCCATAGTCTTCGCATTCATGATGTTGATGGACGAGAGGCTTTTCCCACAGACTGGGTTTGGGCGACTGGAAACTTGCTAATATTATTTGGTTTCACACGAAGCTGCCAAACAAAGATCTGTAGCCAGGCAGCCAAGCTGAGTCAGATTCGCCAGTCGTTTCTTCCATCTCATGCTCGCTGCTCTGGCCTGGAGAGGAGCACTGGGTCTATAACTATATCGCGGCAACCAGCGCACAGCAATCCGAACACAGTCAGTGAGTCAGTGCATGAACTGCAGTCCTGATTGATTGCATCGCCTTCACCCTCCTTGTTCTTCATCTTTTTGAACCTGTCCTTGTTCTGGGAGAGCAGTGCTTCCTGACAAGTTTGCCGACTGGCATGCATCAGACATGGGGTCTCGGGCTGCACTTCTTACAACAGAAACAAGCAAGGTCGAAAGCAAGTGTCCCCTCCAGTTGGTCCAGTGCACGATTCAACAAAATCGAATGTCTCCAATTGGCAAAGCCCCGTGACATAACATAAATTCAACTTAGAAGCGGCGTCCCCGCCGATTTCCATCACATCTTGAGAACATACACAAGTAGCGATATTGGTGACTGCCATCGCCAACTGCTTGGCCGAAAGATCCTCAGCACGAGCCTGCTTCGAGCTACGAACGAACTCTTTGTTGGGGAGCCCAAAGATGGATGCCAGCTCCGCCATCCCCTCCTGTGCGGATTCGGCGCTCGAGGATTCCGATGAGTCCGCACCTGATCACAAGTCCCACTGAATGACAACACAAATTCCAACCCTTGCACACAATCAGCCAATAATCGTTTCTTGTTCTTCTTGTCCTTGCCCTTCTTCTGCTTCTTGGAAGCCCCGTCAACGTCACCTGCAGCAGGGCGAGGAAAGGGCCGGGGTTAAATTAAACGAATGGTCAGTCAGGTTTGCAATGATGACTTGAGCCACCTCCTGTAAGCGCTTTGGCCAGGCGGGAGTGTGCAGACGACATCAGGAAGCCGGCGGCTTCGTCCTTCTCATCCGCCACTGGGGGCTCCACGGAACGGGTGGACAATGTCCTGAAATCTGAAAGGGCTGGGGACATTAGTCTAGTAGTTGGTGAATTGAATTATTTGACAATGAATCAATCAACGAAAGTAGCTTTCATAGGCTGCTTGGTTGGCAGTGCGTACCTCTGGCAGACTACAGACAGAATAAGCTTGCAAGCATACTTTTGGAATTCCGGTCCTCGTCACCCTTCGCTTCAGCATCATCAGCAACTCACCCCCGCTCAAAAAGAAACCAGCGCTTGAGCGAGCAAAAGTTTCTCCAAGCGAATGCTTTGGGGCTCTCTACAGGACTGCGGTTCCTGAAAGCTTTGGAAACCCCACTCTCACAAGCTTGCCAATTCAAAGAACAGTAAAACCGGCTACTCGGCAAACGAGTATCAGCTGCTGTACAATGGCTTTATTATTGCTGAAAGTGCTGGGTCTTGCTTTAGCTATACAGTGTCTGCTGTAGACTATAACTAACTACTCTAATAATTGTGCAACCCTTGGGCGGCAAGTCCGCCAACTGACTGAACCAACAGCTGCTGTTATTTTACTGGATAATGCTTCAGAAATAGTACTAATTAAGCGGATCGAGACCCCAGCATTTGGCAAAGCCAAGGCTAGCCACTACATATATTTATAGCGGATATCCGCTATGTTCCGGAGCCTATTAATTACTTGTTCCTACTACTAACTACACAAGTAGTACTTCAGTTCGCAGCTAGTCCGCCAACTGAACTACTAATTTGAATTGCTTCTGGCTCAGTTTATTAAAACCCAGGAAGCCTACCCACGACGAACTAAAAATGCCATAATAATAAATATGTTATTATTCTTACTAGTCACAATGTTGCCTCAAAGCGGCTAGTCCGCTTCCCAGGCAACAATACAAGCAGCGGCTAGTCCTCTGCCCACGAGAGCACTACTGTGTTTATAATTATTTATTTAGTGTTCATTTAATTTATTAATTTAATTTACTTATTATTATAAATATTAGACAACCCAGCTGTACTAGTGCTTTCGTGACGGCTAGTCCGTGGCATACACTTCTTATGTAATTTACACAATATACACTACTAAATACTAAATAAAATGAGCGGCTAGGCCGCTCCATTCATGTGCGGCTGGTCCACACAAACTACAAACTTTAGCTTGCGGCTAGTCCGCACAAACTTAGCTTGCGGCTAGTCCGCACAAACTTACAAACAATGGACTCCTAGTTTTCTGCAGCAGCTGAAGCACAGGCAAAGCAGCCCCATTTTCTGTCCCTGCAGAAATCCTTCCCTATCATCATTAAGAAGATGCTTCTAGCGGCACCAGCCAGGACGTGGGCATTCCCACAGATGCAACAAAACCTGCGGCGGTTCAGGGTTGGGAACAATGGGCACCGGGGCATGACTCATGACCCGATGACTCCTTCAAAACATTTGCTTGCAATTAATAACCCAGGGGCTGAGAACTTATTTATTATATTTATTGCTCAATTTCAGGAAAAACCAATCCGGCTCTATTAGCCTATGATAAATAGATCAATAATACAGAATAATAAGTAGTATCTCAGGATCTTACAAGACACATTCCCAAACAGATTTGGCCGCCAAGCCTCCGGGATGGCCAATCAATCCCAAAGAGACACCAACTAGGCGGCTCCCTCCTGCTGGTCCATTGCCACCTGAGACAGACAACTTGTTCTGTTTCCTTCCCCACACTTCTGAAGCACATGAACCGAGAATCCACCAACAGACTTGACAGCCACAATTTGCATCGACTCTATGCAAACAAAGCATCGTCATCGTCTTCCACCCTGTCTAGGATCTCCCATCCCTCGTGAAGGAGGAGCAAGTGCGGATTCGCTTCCTTGGGGCTGCAACAATAACAGGAAATCCGTGGGAAGACTCCCAAACATATAACAGTTGCAGGGCGGGCCTGAACCAGCCTTGTCATGCAGTCCGTGGGTTTAAACACAAGAACATCTGCTTGTGGCACAATGTCCCTCCTAACTGCCCATTCTAATAATTTGATCTATTTAATTTAATACTATACACCACCCCCCAAACCACGGCCAAAATGCAAAACTAGAGTCGCGAAACCTCGCATACCGCGGATGCATCCACGGATCTTCGGCCCAAAGATTGATCACCTGGCCAGGAGAAAAACTACTCTTGCCAACGGAGCTGCAATGGTTACGGTGCAAAGCTGAGCACAAGCATATTATTTATTCATTTATTACATTTATTTTTTTTTGCATTTTCTCACCTAGTCCCAACTCAGAAGTCCTAGCTCATTTGATAAGTGTTGGTCAATACTACAGTACAATACTAGCCATGGCACTGACAAAGGAAAGCACTCACTAGTACCAGAGATACTTGCCACTGCACTGCCAGAACGGTTGCAAAGAACCCAGAACCAGCACCCCAGCTCAAAAACTGAATGGCAGCCACCTCCAATGCTTGCACGGCCAGCAAAGGTACAGGATCATTCTTTCCAATTTTGCGATTCGGAGCCAATGGCAGACCCGAGCGATCGTCCAAGTCCTGGGAGGAGATGCTTATAATAGTTTCATCTAAGTTTGGATGAATAACAACAATAATCAATGCGACCAGTCGACACAAGTAATAACGAAACTGCCCAGCATGCCCAACGAAAGCGAATCCAATCAAAAATTACTTCATGTCTTTGCGATTACTAGACTATCGCACAAGCACCCCTAGATCGCGCCTTTCCCATCTATCATTGACACATTTTCCCAAATATCAGACTAAGAAATAAACACATCGAGCACTAATCATGCCATGACACAAGTGCTGCTAGGGCCCTGCCAAAATCAGGTATTATCCAATTGACTTCATCGAGCAAAGTTTGCGGATCGTGCTCGCGTCTGATTTTGATGAAGCCAGCCACCTCAATATGCGAACCCGGCAAAACAATCAAACCAACCAAGGCTCCAGGTCAACTAATTATTCCAACATAAACGAACGAAGCAGCAAACCACAAGTTTTTTTGGCAATAGGTGAACAACCATATCTAAGACATGCGTCTGCTTCCCCGAAGGTCGCCGGATAGGCCTGCGATTCAGCCGTCGGACTCGCTGCCGTCCATGAACCGGCATCTTCAGAAGCAGGCAGCACATCTCCAGCTCGAAGGAAGAACCTCAGTGCATTCAGATTGACAATCTGACCAGTTGAGGGACACTTATCCTAGATTGCCTCTTGCTGCTATAGCGTGGGCAGCAACAACCTCACCGCCACAACCGATCTCCTGAAATGCATGCCTAGGAACTGCTCTCTCAAAACTCTCTCGGCCGCCATAGCAGCAAGAGCCCGCATCGTGAACAGATCCGTGCCCATGAGTTGTGTTGGCTTCCTGAGCAGATCAAACCCAACCGATCCTACCGCATTACCTAGCGTGCAATTACAAAGACTCATGGGTGAAACCACTCAACTTGCAATCCCGGATTCGGTGAGCGATGACCAAAGGTCCCCATGCTGAAGGACACTTTCTGGCACCCACAAGCAGCCAATGATACCTCGCACACGGCATCCAGTGCACACCCTGGCTATATTCAAACCATTCTGTTCTGCATTCTAACTCCAAAATCTAAACAACCTGCTCAAATGACGATGGCGAAGTGCCTCTACGTCGGGAAATGAGAAAAACACAGAATTGGCCGGCTGCTCGATCACCGAGAACACACGGATGTTGTAGCACAGCTGCATCAAGTGGCTTTCCATCTCCTCAGCAAAATATTGAAGCAATCGATCGACCAAGCCCCACCATTCGATACAAAAGATGCAAGACTCGGCTTGCTACTATTATCAATGCAATCAACCAAACCTGATGCCTATTTCTCGCCGACCCCCCCAATACGAATCTTGAAGACTTTATTATTAATTAATTTTAATTAATGTCATGTGGCCGTCGGAAGCATTAGCGACATGTTGAGCTCAACAGTATTATTCGTCAATCAGTCAATCACATCCATCAATGAAGCTGGCCTTGCCATCTAATTTATAATGCATGAATAATTTAAGTTACCTACTGCTTTACTAATACTAACTAATTCATCATATCTATTAGTCGTTATTATTATTATTTACTACTGCCGACAATGAAATCCGAATTGCTGTCGGGCCGCTGCAATCAAATTTCCGTCCTTCACGAACTCACGATTGGTGTCTCCGCGGGGGTCCACATGTCGCTGCCTCGGAATGCTCACAGTGAGCCCCCACAAATCCGTGTCACAATAAAATGCAGTTTAACTATAGTAAGCTAAACGGGACAAATAAAACCTATTTCCAATCTCAGCATCAAAGGTCGAGGTTGCAAAGCATGCAGGACTAAAGGAACTGGACGGGGGTGCAGACCATCGAAGCCCATGCATCTTCACCCGGAGCAGCATTCCGAGACCTTAGTATAACATCACAAACCATGGCAGCAAGAACAATTACTACGTGGCAAACCACTAATTAATAAGCCTCAGTGACTCAGCAAATAAAAACACCAAAATAGCACACATAATTGATATTTCACAGCCAAGCAGCAGTTTACCCACCCCGAGTAAAAAAGCATATCTTGCGGCCGACCGCCAGTAGCGACATCGAAGGTGCCCACACGAAGACCAGCCTAGTGTTGCCCCGAGCAAAACCTCAAATTCAGTAGGGATACTATCTGAACCACAAAGACGAAAATGAATGCTCATAATATCGGGGAACAAGACGACATCGTTGAGTCAACACCTCCTGGCCGCTATACATCTCCATGACATCCAAATCACGGTAGGGATGACCACCGGGCGACATATAATCATCACTCAGGCACTGAGGAAAATTCTCCGATATGAAAGTACACAGTAATGGCGGCAGCCCATCAAGAATCGACGGCTTCTCCATGGCCCAAAGATAAAGAAATCAAAACGACACTCGAGCAGAATATAGCAACGACAAAGCAGTTGAGACAGAACGCGCAAAATTAAACACCACGATCATTGAGACACCCCGGCTATGGACACCTATGACCCAAACAAAGCCTCAACGCCCCTAAATTTGCCAAAAACCCTATTCAAACTCATTGCAGCGTTAACCCTAAACCCTAAACCCTCAACCCTCAACCCTGAACCCTCAACCCTAAACCCTATAAACCCTAAGCCAAGCTCCGTCTTTCTCGCCAGGCCGAGGCAGATCCGCATCTCGCGGATCTCGTCAAAGCCTCGGAGAACCGATTCCGGGCCAGGCACGGCTTTGGGGAATTGGGGGTTTAGGGCTTTAGGGCTTTAGGGCTCTAGGCATTTAGGGTTTTAGGGTTTTTGGGTTTTTGGCTTTTTGGGTCTTTGGGTTTTAGGGTTTAGTTTTAGGGTTCAGGAGGGGCCTGCAAGCCCGAGGGTTGTACTGGGGCCGTATCATTTCAGGGTTTTTAAGGGCGCCCTAGGAATCATGAAGCGGTCTCCAGAATCAATAAAGACACAAGCACGCACATGTGTTGCAAGACCGGGGTCAGGTGATGTCCCGTTTCAGGATCTAGAGCTGTGATTCTTCCCTTGCCGCTGAGGACCCTGAACCTAAACCGAAACCAAAAGCATCTGGCAAGATGAACAAAAGGGCTTTAGCAAAAAGCCTGAACAACTAGCAAGACTAGTCTCTTCCAGGTGCTTTTTCGACTGACATCAATTTTCCGTACTTTGCCCCAAAACCCTGATTGCACCCTAACCCAAAACCCAAAACCCCACGCACCCTTTTCCTGATGTGTGTGTGTGTGTGTCAGGAGTGCCTCGCCCAGCCCAAGCAGACACAACGGAACCTGAGCGGAGCAGCGTTTTTCCAGAAAGGGTGTAGGGACTAGGGCTCAGGGTTTAGGGATTAGGGCTTTGGGTCGAGCGTAGATCATCCTGCGAAGGCAAAAATTCCTACCTGTCCCGATAAGAAGGCATTTTGCATCAGTATGCAAGCTGACTGCGATTCAGAAATAGTATTCTGTCATAGTCCCTCTAGTAATTATACGACAAGACACCCCCAGACGTAATCGTCAAGGCCTCTGCACAAGGCGAAGTCTCGATTTCCTTAAGAGGAAGTTGGGCAAGACCCAAGACAGCAGCAAGAACATGCTGTCCTGGGATTTATGTCACTTCGTAGCATGCGATGTGGCGTGGGAGCTAAGTAAAGCTTTTAACTTCTGACAGGTTGGGCGCTTGGGAGCTGTTTCTGGCGCAGTCTCGTCCTATTTCCATTCTACTCGCCTCAGCTCCGCATATAGCGCAGGGGTTCGGTGAGTGTTTCTAGAGCTCGTTAGGAATCTTGTCGAATGTCCAGTTAAGGGTTTACTACCTATGTATGAGGATGCAAAGACTAAATCAGGCTTGGAGATTTAGGTAAAAGGATGCATTTTCAGTGTGCGGCGATCGGGACGTAACGAAAGTTCCGGCTTGCACAAGAGATGGTTCATGTCAGAAGGGATGTAGCTTTGGCATTGGCACAAGGACTGCAAGTGAAGCCCAGTAACATGCCACAGCGCTCAGAAGTGCATCGCAGCTTATCTACCTCTGCACTACAAGTTCCTCTGACAAGGGAAGGAGCGCTGACCGCATGAACGACTTGCTTCCAGGAACACAATTGGGGTGCAGGGTTTCACGCATTAGTTTGCAAAGGTAGCTCAGGTGTCTCGCTGCACCCGTGTGTCGTGTAGAAACCCGATTAAGAATCCGCCGTTCAATGCCCACAAGAATCGGAATTCCTAAGTGGATCCTTTACACTAAACTACTAAACCACTGCAAGCTAGTCCGAGAGATCCATCATATCCTGAACCAAGCCCTAAACCCCCAAACCCTAAACCCCAAGTCAACATCGACGCCCTTGCAAGAGCCAGCCGTTTCCTAACGAGTCTAAATTAGCCTAAAGATTGGAAAAAGCTTAATATCATCCGGTATCATTGCTGATATTAGTCTTCTTCTTCTTCTTGTTCGTACTATTGTTCTTATTCTTGTTCCGATCATTATTTTCATGATTATTCCTGGACTCCTGACGATACGGATACTATGATACACCCCTGCGGATTATTAAGGCCCCTTGATTGCATTCCACCGGCAAGGTGCGTATATGACTTAGCGTATACTGTAGGGTTATGAGGGCTTGAATAGTTAGCAAAAGAATAGATGTACTATAGAACCCCAAACAAGTCTACTCATGTCTACTCATTACGGCCCCAAGGTGGCAAGTCATAACAGTCCAAGCCAGTAAGAGCGGTTTAGGGTTTAGGGTTTAGGGTTTAGGAGCTAGTTTCTTTTGAGGTCCTCTGTGCCCAGAAACGCTGAACTGCAAAAGCCAGGATTTTGGGGTTGGGGGCTTAGGACTTAGGGTTTAGGATTTAGGGTTTAGGATTTCTGGCTGAGGGGTTTTATGAAGTTTAGGATGTAGGGTTTAGGGTTTAGGGTTTAGGATTTCTGGCTAAGGCTATAGGATCTACTGTTTCGGAATCCGAGGCACCAAACCCAATGCTCCTATATGGGTAAGGACATGTGAGGATTTCGGGGTGAGGATACAAGCTTAATATAGGGGTCCATAATTACCAGCACCATTCGTGTAGTAGTATAAGATACCCCAAAACCCTATTCGAAGTTTTGAGGCCTCTAGAGTAGGCTCAGTTCGTGCGGCTTAGGTTCTGCACCAAAGATGCCTCGACGAATGCCGGAGGCCTCTGCCTAAGGGTCCCAAGAGACAAAATTGCGTTCCGGAGGGTATATGATTACTCTGGAGAGTATATGGATACTATGGAGAGTATCAGATTATCATACTTGGACCCTTAGGCTTTAGTTTGTTCGCCCCCGCCTGGTAACCAGCGGGAGCATTCGTCCGTTTTCTTGGTGTGATGAGCTTGTTCTCAGCAAGAATATCCAAGCGTTCACGTGGTCAGCGACAGGGTTATCATGCTTACAGTACCCGATGACTTGCAAGATGGATGACAGACACAGGTGTGCGAAGAAAAGGACAGACTCCCGATACATCAGGGCTTCATCCGCGAAATCTTGCGCATGCATGTGCATGTGTAATTGTTTGTGGGTCTTATGCCTGTCGTTGCGTGCTTATATCAGCACCGACATGTGTATGTCAAGAACTTCGAAGTTGTGGTTGTTTGGTAGCAAACTGCAGCAAAAGAAGCCCCAAACCACCGCGTTGTTGTTGATTTGCTGCTGTTGTTTTTTTTGCTGTTTTGGTGTGCAGCTGCCCCCGCAAGCCAGCAAGTGAGTGAACGGCCCGTGCGCACAAAAACAAAACTGCCTGCACAGCAAGAAAAGAGTTACCTTCCCCCCCCCCCCGCCCCACATCCCACATCTGTTTGCTTTTCCTGTTGGTGCTTTCTTGCTGTTTGTGAGGGGGCGTGTCTGTTTCGTTTTTTGGCTGCAGGGGTGTTGTTTTGGCTGTGGGAGGGGTTGTTTTGGCCCTGTTGGTGCGGAGGGGGTGGGGAGTGCTTAGCAAAACAAGCACAGTTCCCCCTCCCCGCCAGCACCAGCAGGAAAGCCACAACTCCAGCAGCAACAGCAACAAACACACCACCCCCGGCAGCAACAGCAAGAGAAATCCCTACTGCAGCACTAGCAAAAACAACAAGGACCCACCAGCAGCAACAGCAAAAAAGCCGCAACAGCAAACAATAAACACTATTGCCACCCCAACCTCATTCCCTGATTCGACAAGGCCCGTGCATGGAGTCTCCAGGAACCCTATCACCCTAAACCCTAAACCCTAAACCCTAAACCCTAAACCCTAAACCCTAACCCAGACTAAGTCCAATGATGTAGGTCCCTGGCGCTAGACAGGGGATTGCGCAGTTGTTAAAGAGCTAATTCGCAGTGGGACATCTCAGAAGCTTCGGCCGAATAGATACTAGGGCTTAGTGTTTATGGTTTAGGGCCCTAAACCCTAAAACCTAAACCCTAAACGCTAAACCCTAAACCATAAACCCTAAACCCTAAACCCTAAACCCTAAACTCACTCAAACCCAAGAGCAGCTGTCGACAAGCTTCCCCATCTGAGCGGCATCGCTTGAAATAAGGCTGGTGCTGGGAGTTTCGAAAGGAAAGGCGGAAAGATCCGTTTGCACCAGTTTAAGTTTCGCTGGGCTCTGCTTGCCGTTTAGGGTTTAGGGTTTAGGGTTATAGGGCCTAAATAATTACCTTTACTATTTTGGAGGTTCCACAACCTATTCTAATCATTAACACCCCTAAACCCCAAACCCTTACAGTAGCCCTTATAGAACCCTTGAAGGAACTCTTTAATTGAACCCCAAAACCCTATTCTAATTACCAAGGCCCCTACATGACCCTTGATCCTCAAAGCCAAGATCCGGCTTTGTTTGTTTTGGATCCACGGGGCTGAGATTCGGAAGACAGTCCCTATGAGTTCATGGGCCTATGTTTAGGGTTTAGGGTTAAGGCTGTTTTACACACCTCAAATCACACCTGGCAAACTGAATCGTTGCTGTTATAATTGTCATCACTATCAAAATTCGTATTGATCAAGGGATACTATGGATCCTAGAACAGCCCTTAAAAGACAGAAATGGACTTGAATCGGCTTATGGTGTTTGCCTGATTGAGGGCTTCTTGTCTGCTGGGTCTGGATACCCTAAACCACACATCTGGGCCTTGTGCCCTGACCCTAACATGAGGGCTTCAATAATTGCAAATAGTATTGTGGGGTTCCTTACTGTAACTATCGTATAATATACCCAACACCCTATTCTAACTATAACGGCCCTTATATTGCGCCTTAAACCTCACTACCGCGAAGCCTTAACCCTTAAAGTCTCAACACCCCGAACCCTAAACACTCCTAATAACCAGCAGTGCCACGCCCAATAAAGTGCCGCTGAGTGCTAGCGGAAATTGCACCTGACCAGGGCAGCATTAGATTAGATGCCCGTGCCGTTTCGGCGCTTTTTCAAATTAGTGTTACGCGGCTTAGGGCCGAGATTTTATAGTTTTAGGGTTTGTGGTATAGGCGTTTGGGGTTTTAATTTTGCCGCTTGAGCGTTTGAGGTTTGGGGTGTAGTTAGGTGCTGTCGGCAGGCAGGCAAGCAGGGAGGCAGGTAAGTAGACAGGCAGTGCAGGCAGGCATGTGTGTGTTTGTGTGTGTGCGTGTGCGTGTGTGTTTTTGTGCCAGGGCCTTGATCCGAAACCCCACGGCTCTACCGAGAGAAACGCCGGTCGTTTGCAGCATCAACCCATGACAGTGTCATGCTGCGTGCAAGCCGAAGACGTGCGGCCAAGCCTCAGGGCTCGAAGCCCCACAGTATGGCCCTGGACGCCCTAAGCCCAAATCCCCACCTAAACCCTAATCCCTAAACTCTAATCCCTAATCCCTAAAGGCTGTAATGTCGAAGCCCGGGGCTCCAATACCTCTCAAGTAAGAGCCCTCTCATGCAAGTAGCGTTTAGAATGTGTTCTTTGTCAGAGATCTACTCCACGCATGGGATGTGCCCCAAGCACAGCACTGTAGGGGCCTAAGTAGTTACCTATACTATATTGCCTTCAAGTCTCCGGGAATTAGGGTTTAGGGGTGCAGCCCCTTAGGAGCCGCAGCTTGCGCCATGACCGGCGCCCTTGCATGGCTTGCCGTGCCGCTCGGTGTCGGGGTCTCAGCGCGTCTACTCCCAGCCTCCCAAACTTTACCATGGAGAATAACATACCCCATAATACAGTACGTTCTAATTAATACAATCATGGAATCATGTATATAGTATAGCAACTACAGCATGGGTTGGATTTATTACTCGCCTTTCATCCGTCTTCATCTACAAGGATAAGTTCTACTGATGGAGAGTAGAATGCTTAGACCATGTTAGGTCTCCTGTGAGGAGGATGACTCGTGAGCAGGGAACATTGACGTTATAAACCAAGCTAACCCGGAAGCCTCGCAGGCTGTGGCTGTGGTCAGTGCCACATTGCCTCAGCAACTTGGCTGATGTTGAACACTGAGGAGCTCTAGGCAGTCGGGTTCGAGTTACGAGTTGCAGACCACGGACCGCTGATTTCGAACACCCTAAACCGAAAACCCTAAACCCTAAACCCTAAACTCGAACACCCCAAAACCCCTCGAAAGAGTCCAGAGGTCAGTTTCACGCTTCAGGAAACCACAGCTTCGATGGCTGAAGGCTGAAGGAAAGCATGAGGTTTAGATGAGATTTCAGAGGGTTTAGGCTTGGCCTCCTTGGTGGGTCATGTGTAGTAGTTATAAGTAGAGTTATATATAGTGTAGCTTTGCATAATAAACCACATGAATGGACTTGTAACCCCACTCAAAACTACATAACCGTATACAAGTAGGTTGAGGTTTTATATAGGGTTTAGGATTGAGGTTGTTTATAGGGTTTAGGGTTGAGGTTTTAGGGTTTAGGGCGTAACCTTCAAGGCCCGAAGCCCGAACCCCGGCAGTTTAAGGCTTCACATAGGGACCGTAAAGAATTAGGAACCGTATTCCTTACATGCATACGTCTCCCCAATCCCTAAACCCTAAACCCTAAGCGCTAAGCACCCAAGCCTTCGTTTACGTTTCAGGTGTCTACATTACCCTCAGCACACAGGCTCCTTATGCCTTAATTAAGGGATGTAAGGTAGGTCTTTTGTTGCTTAAGAAGTTCCTTCTAACTTTTAAGAGTCTAAAGAGGATCTTATTTGCCTTTGCTTTCCGAAGAGATTCAAAAACCTAGAAAAAGTAGGCATGTTTAGCCGTGTCTAATTTACCCATCCCTGTTGAGTTTTTCACGCATGGATCCTGGTTAAAACCCTTGCTTCGAGGAGGGTGGTACCCTAAACCCTAGGCCCTAAACCCTATCAAACAAGGGTCTACAGAAAGTAAGAACTCCCACGTGCACCTGTAAGGAAGCCGCATATAGTCTTAGGTGTAGTCTTGGAGTAGTCTTTTCATGGGATAGGTCGCTGGAGGAAAAATAGTGCCCCCCGTCCTAAGACTCAAAATAGCCAAAGTAGGTGTGACTTTAGGCCCCAAAGTGCCATTACTGTTTGTATAAATTACGGGTAAGAGTAGGGCGTTGGGGTATATTAATATACTACAAGCTATAATAAGGAACCCCCTAAAACTTGCAGCACGAGTTTTTCTTTGTGGCATGTATTCTTAATACTACAAACCCTCCCTCAAATCCAGGGCTTTAGGGAATTTGAGGTTTAGGGTTTATAGGGTTTATAGGGCTGAAAGGGTTAATAGGGTTTATAGGGTTTATAGGGTTGTAGGGTTTATTTATGGGGTTCAGGAACGAAAAAAAGGAAGTCATCATCAGGAGCCGACGGAGGAGTCTGAGGACCGGCAGCACCCTTATGACCCCTTTCAAGACCGAAACTTCATTCCCCAGGTGCACGTCGGATGTCGTCCAGTTTGTCGACCTGTTCGAGGCAAGGAAAAACCCACAGGTTTTTGGGCTTTGGGGTTTTGGAGTTTTTTGGGGCTGGGCCACGACTAAGGTATACCACAGAGGCCTAAATAATTACCAATATTATTCCGTAGGGTTAAGCCGTAAACCCTAAACCCATGAACATTGAGAGGTGTTCAGGATGTGTCAGGTCTCGTCTTGCGCACCGTGTTCAGCCCTGGGCTGCTCTTGGTACCCTAATCTCTCAACCCTCAGCCCTAAACCCGGTTTAGGGCTTATAGGGCGTAAAGGGTTTATAGGATTTAGGGCTTATAGAATTTATAGGGTTTAGGGTTTAGGGTGTATAGGGCTTTTAGGGTTTATAGGGTTTATAGGGCTTATAGGGTTTATGGAGTTTAGGGTTCTTCCGCGCAGCATCTCCTTCCAAACGCCGCCCCTACGCCACAAGAGCGTGCCGTCTGCGCAGAATGCAGGCAGATCCCGGGCTGCAGAAACCTTTTGGGAGCTAGGATTAGGGGGACCCTTGGGATAGGGTTTAGGGCTTTTGGGGTTTAGGGGTTTGGGGTTTATGGGTTTAGGGTTTATAGGGTTTAGGGGTTAAGGCTTTGGGAAATTTGGGGGTTCGCAGAGATTTCCTCCGATCTCCGTCTATTGCAACTACGTGCAGCATCCGGAGA
>CAJNDV010000991.1:13447-28105 GCA_905221635.1 Symbiodinium sp. CCMP2456
GGGCTTTGGGTTCAGGGTTTAGGGTTTAGGGTTTTTAGGGTTTAGGATTCAGGGTTTAGGGTTTAGGGTTTAGGGTCTAGGGTTTAGGGTTTAGGGTTCAGGGTTTAGGGTATAGGGTTTAGGGTTTTAAGGAGGCTCTAGCCAAAATCTGGAACGGACCCTATGGGGGTTGGAGACAAGCATGTTGCGCAGTTACTTGCACTGTAAACACCTCGTAAGCCTCAATTGAGCAGAGGATCGGAGAATGATGAAGAAGATCACCATCGTGGCGCAGCTGGACAAGGCACAGCCTTAGTTTCGAAAGCGCCATAGGGTTTTGATGTTTCCAAGCTTCAAGATAACACCTTAAAGTAATTGGATTTTAGAGCCCAGCCCTTAAGCTGCATCATGCTAAATCCATTGAGAACTCATGGCCATGCCTAAAACCGAACCACTGCACACCATTGAAAGACAAATGTAGCAGACGGACTGACTCCCGGTTCGGCATGCAGATCAAGGTTACATACATATCTGTTATGGTATGGCATAGCGTGGCGTGATGTGGCGTGACTTGGTGCGATATGATATGTTCTAGTGTGATATACCATGTTGCGTTTATGACCTGACAGACTGTGTTGTGCAGTATGTCACAGTGTGTATTCCTTATTCCTTCTCGCTCATACTGTATTCTAGACGCCCTGGAGACTCGGGTATTTGCCCTCAGTTCCTAATCTCTAAATCCTAAACCCTAAACCCTCAACATCCCTCAACCCTAAACCCTAGACCCTGGTAGAAAAAGGCCTTTTGGGAGTTCGGGCGTCGCTAGACAAACCCTAAACCCTTCCAGGAATGTAATGTAGGGGCCTTAATAGTCACCTGTATTATTTTGGGGGGCTACTTATTACAACTATACTATAAAGGACGCCCAAACCCCATTCTAATTTTATTGAGGCCCCTACATTAAACCTTAAACCCTAAACCCTAAACCCAATAATTAGGAGCCTTCGCAAGTTAGTTGGCCTTTCCAGTCGCCCCTGGCACGCTGAAAGTACAATGTGCCGTACTTAAAGCTTGGGGTTTAGGGTTTAGGGTTTAGGGTGTAGGGTTTAGGGTTAGTATACCTGAGGCATACTCGGCAGCTTATATCAATCCAAAAAACGTAGAGCACATAGCTGGCTGGGACGTTCGTTTGCTTTTTGATCTGGGGGTTCGGGTTGTAAGGTTTAGGGCCAGGGCTTGGGCATTGGACTGGAAACGGTCATCCTAAACCCTCGACCCCGAAACACGATTCTGGGGTTGGAGGTTTTGTTTAACCCTACCTAGACCCCAAAGAACCTACCTTTTGAAGGACCTGTATAAGTTATATAAGGAAGTCAAAGTAAGGAACCGCAAACAGGGACGTTCTTAAGGGTGCAGGTAAACCCTAAACTCTAAGGGCTTTGTGGACCCTAAACCCTAAACCCTAAACCCTAAACGCTAAACCCTAAACCGGGGGGATTGACCAAAATCCTTGGACTGTGCTCGAAACCCGGAACCCGATGAGCCTCCGGCTACGATAGGGGTAGTTGTCTACATTATCGGGTCCCTCTTAGTACTTAGGGCTCCTTAAAAAGGGGTCTATGGGGGTTTCTATCGGATTTCTGTAAGGGTACGAGAAGGGTTCTATTTGGGTAGTTCTCCAAACTCCGGTCCCCTGGACCGTCCGTTTACTACGGGCGCCATCGCGGGTCGGAAGAATTCGAAATATTATACCAGGAATCTTAAGGGAACCCTTACCCAGACCCCCGGAAGGATCCAGAAAGTAGAACCCCTAATTTGGGACTCTATGCTACTAAGGGCTCTTGAATAGGAACCCCCATTAAGGGATCTACTTTTTGGATCCTCCCGGTGGTCTGGGTTTCGATGAAGTTGCGGAAGCTCTTCAAGGAACCCGTACTACAGAATCCCTTGATGACAGGAGGCGTGAAAGGAGCCTTTATCGAAGTCCTTAAGGGAGTCCTTGTCATCGACTCTCATAAAAGGAGCCCTCATAAGAACCTTCATAGAATCCCTTGAGGGGGTTTAGGGTTTAGGGGCGTGGGGTTTCAGGTTTAACAGGGCCACCCTAAATACCCTAATCCCTGAACCCTAAACCCTAAACCCTGAACCCTGAACCCTAAACCCTAAACCCTAGACCCTAAACCCTGAACTCCTTGGAGGGATATTGGGTCTTTGGGCCGTCTGAAAGCACTTAAAGGTTCATGGGACCTAGTAACTAGGGTTATAAGCAAGGTAATTACATTTATAACTACTGATAATCCCAAATTAAGGTACATATAACTGTACTTATTAAGTCCAATGAACCTCCAAGCAGGTGCCGCGGCCCCACCCGGCCATGCAGGGCCTCGTGCGGGGCTCCGGCAAGCGCTCGGGCGGAGGTAGCTTGGCCCTTGTGGGGTTTAGGGAGTTTAGGGTTTACGGTTTAGGGTTGAGGGTTTAGGGTCTAGGGAGTTTAGGGTTTAGGGCTCAGGGTAGGGGCCGGGGTGTTTGCAGGGTTTTAGAAGGGCTTTCAAGGCTTTCATCAGGCCTTTGACGGAGTTTCAGGGCTTTATACGGTTTTGGAAGCGCTTGAAAGTTTGCTTTGGGTTTCGACTCGGGCTTGCTTGCGTTCTAAGGATTCAGGTGTGTAGGGGGTTTAGGGCTTATAGGGTTTATGCACAGCTCCTGCCACGCTGGAATGGACAAAGACTGGCGAGTAGGTCTAGCCATGTCGCTGAGGGCCGCCACCTCCTCAGAGTCGGCGTGAGCTTGACGGTCCCCTAAACCCCAAACCCCCTAAACCCTAAACCCTAAACCCTAAACCCTAAACCCTAAATCCCAAACCCCCGGTGTGAGCTTTAAGGTCTGGACTGTTTAAAGGTTTCGGGTTTAGGGCACGTGGCGATTTTTTGTCTTGTGGTCTAAGAGACGTTGAGGTATATGGTCTGGGGTAGCTGGAGTCTCACCCGAAAGCTAAACCTCAACATCAGGATCCAGAAATTAAGAATCACCCCGCCCTCCTCCCCCCCCCCAAAAAAAAAAAATCTTTCTCGGTGGGATATCACTACATTGTTGGCCTACTCCAAGAGGGGAAAGCAGAGATCCCAAACTCATGTTGCCTGCTTTGTTGGTTAGCCTAAACCCTAAATCCTAAACCCTAAGCCCCAAACCCTAGTGCTTGTCTGGGTCCCTCATGCAAGACCTCAGCGTTCAAACCTGCACTATGCCCTAATGTAGGGGCCTTAATAATGACCTACAATATTTTGGGGGTTCATTATTATTATTATTAGACATATACGATTTGAAGCCCAAAACCCTGTTAAAATTAGTAAGGCCCCTACATTAAGCCGTCAAGCCTGCAGCACCTTGGAGGTCCGGTGTACTTGTAGCCTTGTGTGCGTATAACCCAGGTGTCACCTGGGCACCCAACCAACTTAAGATAGGGGCCAATAGGGTTTGAGGGTATATACTATACTAGAATTATCATAAGGAACCCCCCGAACCCTAAACCCTAAACCCTAAACCCTACCTATTCTAATCATTATGGCCCCTACATTACAGTTACTTAGTATATAGTTACCAGTATACGTAGGATGCAAGAGCCCAGAGCTTCTAGCACCCTTATCACAGACGCATACTAAGACACCTATAAGACGTTTATGAACCCTTCAAAACCCACAGGAAAGCTATGCAAAACCTTATAGATAATAACCAAGCCCCGCTCAACCCTATAAGACCTCGTTGAAACTCTTATAGAACTTGATAGCGCACCTTAGAAAAAAGGGTCCTCAGCACCTTTGACAAAGGCGACACAGGGTCCTTGAGCAGTCGATTTGCCGCCAACTTCTCGCGCTGAGGCGGCGCTGCAGGGTTTAGGGCTTAGGGGTTTAGGGCCTAGGGCTTTGGGTTTAGGGTTTACGGTTTCGGGGCCAGAGTTTGGCGTGTAATTAGGCTTAGGGTAGAGGGTTTAGGGCTGAAGAGTTTAGCGGTGAGGGCTTGGGGTTGAACGGTTTAGGGTTTACGGTGCAAGTTTTTTTTTGTCGAATAGGTAGGGTTCCTTTACTGTACGGGTTCCATAAAGGATCTCTGAGGGTTCTATAGAATTCTATAGATATAGATAGTAAAGGTTATGTGAGTTTAGGGAGGAACATAGGGGCCTTTTGCTTAGCGCAGCACCCACCATGCAAAATACTCTAAGCCCCTTTCAGGCTGAAATAGCGCCGAACTTCGCCTGTGAGCACCCAGACCCCCCCAAAAAAATATAAAAGCAAAGAACACCTGTTTCAAACCCTACCTTAAGAACCCAAAACCGACTTTTTTGCAGGGCCCCTATAAATCCTATATTAAGAACCTACAAAAAGTGGGTTTGGGGTTCTTAAGATATAGGAGCCGCCAGCCCCTTAAAGGAGCCCTTAAGGGATCTACGTTCTAGATCCTCCCGGGGTCCGGGAAAGAACCCGAAACCCCAAAGCCTAAACCCTAAACCCTAAACCTTAAACCCTAAACCCTTAACCCTAAACCCATAAGCCTTAACCCTAAACCCCAAACCCTCACTGGAAACTGGGTGGGTTTCTAGGATTGATGGGCCCTAACCCTGAGCCGCCCCGACTTAAACCTGAAGCCCTAGATAAAACCTACTAAAAGGGTTTAGGGTTTAGGGTTTAGGGCTTAGGGTTTAGGGTTTAGGGTTTAGCGTTCATGGGACTGAGCAACTAGGGTTTAAGCATTACCCTTTTGAGGGTACTATTCGATAAGGTTCTCTTTAAGGGTCTAGGGTTAATGCTCTGCTTAAGGGTTCATGGGACTTAGTAACCAGGGTCAACAAAGAAGGTGACGATACTAGCAACAACTTATATCCCCAATTCAGGTTAGTTATATCTGTACATACCAAGTCCCATGAACCTCCAGGTAGACCCTCGATTCCAAAGGCGGTCGCCGTGCCACCTGAGCGCGCCGGGTATAATAATGACCTCGACTTCTGCGCCCGGCTCTTTTGTTAGGGTTTCAGGTTTAGGCTTCACTGGTTTTCAGAAGGCTTTGCAGTTTGTTCCAAGGTTCGTGCTGATGGTATTATATCCTCCTAGAGTCATGGATCCTCTTTGGGTGGGCCTTCCATAAAGAGCCCTACTGCTTGGGGTTTAGGTCAGGCTTCACCTCCGCTTGCCATAGCCTAGTGGTTAAACGCAGGCCCCTGAGGCAGCGGAGCCCACTACCCTAAGCCTTATATAAGCCCTAAACCCTAAACCCTAAACCTTAAACCCCTAAACCCCTAAACCTAAACCCCTAAACCCTAAACCCTAAATCCCTCCCAAGATACAACGCTTAGTGCGGCCCGGCTGCCAAACTCCGACCCACCATGTCATCGGGCTTTTTCTCAGAAATCAGATGGTTTAGGGTTTAGGGTTTAGGAGCATCATTGCAGCTCAGCGTGTCGACGATAGTATGACACAGCAAGAAAATGAGCAGCAGCAACCACAGTAGCAGCAATCCGAGCAGTGCTTTGTCATGCTGACAGCAACCAGTGCCGTATGAAGGTCAGGTAAATGACAAAAGCAACCAAAGAGCAGCGACTAGGCAAAACAAACAGAAACAAACAAAACTGGCTTCCACCAGCCCTCAAGTAACGTTTTCACTTCCGCGGTCGGGCGCTTCGTAGCTAGGGGAGTTTGTCAAAACAAGGGCCAAGCCGCCGTTAATGGGCAATTCAATCCCTAAACCCCTGAACACCCCAAAAGCCCTCGGAATATGGGTGCTTTTTGTTGGTGAAGGCCTGCCTAGGCCTTAAACCCACTAACACCTTTCACGAAACCTATGAAAAAGAAGCCGACTAAACTTCTCTGCAATCCCTGTCAGTCTAATATAAATCCTCTCAACACCTTCTTGAAACCCTCCGCAACCAAACATGAAACTTTTCAAAACCTTATGACGCATATAAACGCCTTACGTTCCCTCGAAGATTTATACTGTAGGTGTTGAATGTTTTGGGTGCAGTTTGGGTTGCAAGTTCCATGCGCTAAAACTTCGGCACAGGTCAATGTAGTTCAGAAATTCGAGGGACCCCGATACATCCCGATATCTTGGATTTCTTTTAAACTCAGAGCAAGGCACCCTGGACTCTAGACCCGTCGATTTTGTCTCGACACCCCGCAAAACCTAAGCCCTTAGCCCTAAACCCTAAAGCTTAAACCTTAAACCCCTCAGCCCGAAACTTTAAACCCTGAATCGTTGCCTTCAACCCTACACCGTAAACCGCTAAGTTGGGTACTGCCCGCAATCTGTAACAGTTGGATAACATGTGTAGTACTTCGTAGAGCCCTTATTGTGACCCCAAATATGGACTGTTACACGGTGTGGGCAGCACCCAACTTCATGGGACGTAGTTAGTACAGTTGTAAGTACCCTTGCTTGGGGTTTTACTAAAAGTTGCAAGTATAGTTCCCTGATTGGTAACTCTGTTTACTAAGTCCCATGGGCCTTCAAGCAGGGTTTTATCGAGTGCTTATCGTGTAAATCCTATACAAACCCGTAAACCCAACCCCAAAACCCTGAACCCCAAAACCCTAAACCCCAAAACCCTAAACCCCAAAACCCTAAACCCCAAAACCCTCAACCCCAAAACCCTAAACCCCAAAACCCTAAACCCCAAAACCCTAAACCCCAAACCCCTCAACCTCAGAACCCTAAATCCCAAAACCCTAAATCCCCAAACCCAAAACCCCTAAATCCCTAAATCCCAAAACCCTAAGCCCCAAAACCCCAAAGCCCTAAACCCCAAACCCTTCAACTCCAAAACCCTAAATCCCCAAACCCCAAACCCCAAAACCCAAAACCCTTAAAAATCCTTAAATCCCAAAACCCTAAGCCCCAACACCCCAAAACCCTAAGCCCCACCATTGCCTAATCAGTTTCGAGAAACTCCGCATCGGCTCTCGGGTTCGAACGAGGGCGCAGCTGGAATCTCGGAGGCAGCTGAGCCGGCGCAGCTCCAGCCCTTAACCCTGGGCCCTAAACCCTGAGCCCTAAGCCCTAAACCCTAAACCCTAAACCCTAAGCCCTAAACCCTGAACCCTGAGCCCTAAACCCTAAACCCTTCACTCTCCAGTGGGCCCTTTTTTTTCTTGTAGTCCTAGGTAGATTGTAAACCTATACAATACCAACAGAAACTCCTTTTTTTTCGTTGCTGGGGATCCTAGAATCACTTCTTTCGAAGTGTTCATTCAGTTGGATTTGTCGTTTTTTTCATGATTCCGACTGCTTTACTGTTTGTTTGCATTCCTAGCCCCTAAAGCCAAAGCTCTAAAGGGCTCTACATAACCCTTATAGAACCTCTGAAGAACCCTATCAAGATCTCCTATCACAGAACGCTTATCGAACCCTAAAAAAACACCGAAATCCCAGTAAACCTTTAGAGAACCCCGAAATCGTAGGACACCCTTAGAGAACCCCGAAATCCTGATGAACGTGGCTCGGCCTCCTCCGGCAAGCTCGGCGCATGTCCCTGTGGTTCTGCATGTCCCCGCGCTTGATCTGGAGGACCGATGAAGGAAGCTGTAGGCGTTTTGTTTGTAGTGTCTTATAGGGCTCTTACAGGGTGTTATAAGAGGTTATAGGGCTTGAAGACAGGGGCCTTGATAGCTAGGAAAGGGTTTTGAGGACTTTCTAAACGAGCTTTGAAGCAAGGAATAGTATTACTCACTACTCAGGCAACGATCTTTGTGCCTGGATTTTGTTGCCAGAATGCACCGACCCTAAACCCCATAATCCGTCTTTTGAGATCCCTTGCTCACCGCCGGAAAGCAGAGCCATTTTCACTTCGCCAGCGCCTTGTACAACTTGCAGTTGGCTCTTCACCCGGCGTGGTTGTAAGCTGTACGGTTCTCACTTCCCACTCCATAGACCCAATTGGGTGCCCTTTAGGCTCAGCTCGCCCTTTTGGGGCTAAAGGTCCTTTAAAAAAGGATCTCCAGAGATATTCTAGCTTCGATCCCTTCTGAAGGGAGTACAAAGAGTCAGCATCTCTGTTGTAGGTGGTGAAGGGGTGGGGGCTTAGGAATCACGGTTTTAGGGCTTAGGTTCAGGGGCCTCGCGTTCAGAGTTTCGAGGGGTTTAGGGTTCAGAGTTGTCGGAACAGATCTACCCTAAACCCTAAACCCTAAACCCTAAACCCTAAACCGTGAATCCTGGACACTGGAGCCTGGGCATCGCTAGGTCCGACGTAGGTTGCTTCGATTTGATGGTCTCCTCGACCCTAAACCCTGGTTAGGGTTTAGGGTTTAGGGTTTAGGGTTGAGGGTTTAGGGTCTAGGGTTTAGGGTTTAGGGTTTAGGGTCTAGGGTTTAGGGTTTACCCTCTGGGAGTCTACTCTAAACATGTCAAAACCCCTGCACTCTAAGCCCTCTTCGGCTCTGCCCTAAACCCGAATTACCTGTCGCCCGAAAAACTACCTTCCAATGTGGTTTCTGCTTGCAGTTCGTTCAAAAGGTGGTTTGTTTTGGCTACCGGTAACTGACCCCCAAGCCCTAAACCCTAAACCCTAAACCCTAGACCCTAATCACTAAGCCCTAATCCCTAAAACGCTAATTTCCCTTTGCCGCAAACCGGTAAGTTCTAAGCCATATCTGGCGTCCTTGTGGCGCACGGCCACGAATTTTTGGGTGATACAGCAATCCGCCATTATAAGGTAATCAGTCATGGTCTAGGGTCTAGGGAGTCTGCAAAGGAAGTTCTCATCATGCTGTGGTTGTGAAAATTCAGGTGGGTCCTTGTTTTGGGATCTCCTCAGCCATTGCAAGGACCGTACACGCACGGCTCTTGGGCATGTTTAAACATGTCTCCCTTATTGGGTTATCCACTAGACCCTAAACCGAAGTAATGGTTTCTTTTGTGGGGATCTCCAGACAAAAAGGCACATGTTCTGTTTGCCTCGCTGGGGGTTTAGGGTTTAGGGCATGGGGTCTTAACTCTCAGCTCAGCTCCCTTAATTTCTGGGTGCGACACCAGTTGTTTATCCTCAAGATAGTATTCATACAACTCGTCAGAACTCCCAAGAGACTTCAAGTAGACCACAACACCCTCAACCTCGAGCCCGAACGGCAAGGTCTCGACCAAAAGGAATACATCTCAATCCGGTAAAGGGTTCAGGGTTTAGGGTCAAGCTTTAGAGCTAAGCCCTAAGCCCCTAAACCCTAAATTCTGCAGTTGCTTTCTTCTGTGGACATCACTCGGAAAGAAGAGCCGGCGGAAAAGACAGAAGTGGCGAGCTTCAGCCATGACGCAGAGGGCTGATAGGGTTTATGGTAGAATTCGGTTTGGCGGCATTGGTGGCATATCCCTAAACCCTTCAGCCTAAACGCACAAAGCCCTAAACCCTAAACCCTAAACCCTAAACGCACAAAGCCCTAAAGCGTCTATAAAGGAAGCTTCGGAGTCCCAGACCCCCGGAAAGGATCTAGAAAGTAGAACCCCTAATATGGGGTTCCTTTAAGGGCCAGGGTTTAGGGTTTAGGGTTTAGGGTTTAGGGTTTAGGGGTTCCTTTAAGGGCTCCTAGGGCTCCTGGGCTTTAGGGTTTTATAAGGGTTTAGGGTTTCAGATGTAGGAAGTAGAACCCCTAATATGGGGTTCCTTTAAGGGCTCCTAAAAGGGATCTATAGGGCTTTAGGGTTTTATAAGGGTTTAGGGTTTAGGATCTAGAAAGTCGACACCCTAATTTGGGGCCCTATACTTCTAATAGCTCTTTATAGGAACCCCCCTTAAGGGATCTACTTTCTAGATCCTCCCGGGGGTCTGGGGTGTTCTGGATTGTGGAGCATCGCTGTATCTGATTTTGGTGAAGAATTGCGCGCTCCTCCGAGGAACAAAGCTGCCGCAGCGCGTATGGCCAACACGATGAACTCTAAATCGGTGTAGGGTCTACCTGGACCCTAAAAAACCTACCTACTATCTTTTCCTTATATATATCCTTAAAAAGGTAGGTTCTTCAGGGTCCAGGTAGGGTTTGGGGTTTCGGGTTTAGGGTCATAGGGTTAGGACCTCGTTCAGGACCATAGCCCGAAAGACCTGAGCCTCAGCAGCACGCTCTTTCACGTAGTGACGGACCATCCTAGGGTGTTAGGGTTTAGGGTTCGGGGTTAGGGTCTCGATTACAGGTTTGGCAGATCAAAAGAACGAAAGAGGATTTCAACTGAAGCCCTAAACCCCTAGCCTATACCCCAAACCCGGATGGTCCCCTTAAAGGAGGCGAAAGGAAGCGTCCTAAGTAGACTGGGATACTGCCGCACGGATATTGTGGGATAATGCCTTTGAAGCCTAAACCCTGCCTGAACCGCAAACAACCTACCTTTCTGGTGTTCCTTTATATATGATTTCCCTATGCAAGTGTGTAGTTCTCTAAATTAAGGTCGCTTTTCGAGTCTGCAAAATAGTACGGCACCTTTACTTATAACCAGGAATGTAAAAGGGTCCCTTATTTAGAAAGCGACAAGTCCTAAAAAGGGTAATGTTTTTGGGGCCCAGGAATTTCCCTAGATCGCTGAAGATGCGGTTAGGGTTTAGGGTCTAATGTAGGGGCCTTATTGGGGTATATTGTACCATAGTTGTAAACAGGCACTCCCATAATAGTATAAGAAGGTAATTATGAAAACCTCTATAACAATTATGCTTTCTGGTGGTGTAAAAGGTCTGCCAATGTGGAGCCACTGTCTACCAAAGGGTACGAAAAAGGAGACACTCTGAGGGTCTAGTAGGGCTTAGATTTTCCTTTGGGGTTTAGGGTTAGGGTTTGGGGGTTTAGGGTAGTTTAGGGTTTCGGGTCTAGTTCGAATTTACTTTCCAGATCCTCCCGGAGGGGGTGGGTTGTAATGGGTGCCCATATTGAGGCCGTTAAAGAAGGGGTTCATTTTTCCGCTCCACTGCGTTGAGCGTACGACTCTGCGGTCTTATTTCCGTCTTGGGGTTACATCTAGGGTTTTGGGGATTTAGGGTTCGGGGTTGAGGTTTTCGTTTGGGTTTGGGGCGCGGTTTAGCGGCCAGGGGGGTCCAGGGTTTAGGGCTAAACCCTAAACCCTAAACCCTGATTGGTAATCTCTGGCATGGGCTTGGAGGGTTGCGGGTTGTGGGATTAGTCTCGAAGGGCTTTAGGGGGGCCCCAGAAGGGGTTCTATAGTCAGGGTTCCAAGCTTGAGGGCTTGGGCTTAGGGATAGGGTTTAGGGTCGTAGTCTCATCAAAACGGGGTGATAAATACGCAGTTATTCCTAAGACCCACGACTACCCTCCATTCTACCCCAATACCCTAGAGCTTTTAACAAAGGATCCTAGGGGTGGGGGGGGTGTCGTGGTTCGGACCTCTGTATCAGGGCTCAGGGTTGAGGGCTCGAGCTTGGGCTGCGATTGCCCTAAACCTAAACCTAGGTGGCAATTTGGAAAGCTTTAGAATTTCCCTTATGGTCTTTTTAGAGGTACCTATTCATAAATACTTTTCAGGGCCCCAAAACTACAACCCAGAAACCGATTGTGGGTTTGCATCTCCTGGGATTCAATTTTAGGTTCCCCAGCACTAGCAATTTGACCTTTTTCTTTTTCGGTTCCCTCATTACCATGAAGTAGAAGCCAACAGTTGGAAACCTGATAGTCTCAATGCTTAACTTAAGAGTAATGTCTAGGGAATCTCAGCACTAATTGTCTTCAATCCGTTTTCCAACTTTGGGGGAGGGGGGGAGCTAGGGTACGAAAAGAGGGTACCCTTAGTATTAAGGGGCTACTGGGGAACTAAACCCTAAACCCTAAACCCTAAACCCTAAACCCTAAACCCTAAACCGTGTACCGTTTAGGGCTTGGAGAAGGGTTTCCGAAGCCATCTGCTAGGATCAACACCAAACCTCATGTGAGATGGTGTACCATGAGCAGAAACATTATTTCTTTTGCAGTTCCTATGCAACTCCCGGCCGAAAACCCTGTTTCTGATTACTTCCTGATCACTCGCGTCCACGTTTTAGCGGAGGAGTTCCCAACGTACTAAACCTGAGATCGCAGATTCGGCTAGAAGTAGTCTGGGACTGCAAGGATGTTGAAGATCGAGCTCACACTCACTCGTGCCAGCCTGCCCTCAACTTGCTAATACTTACATGGGCCACTGGTCTGGGGTTTGGGGTTTGGGGATTTACAGGTTATGGGTTTAGGGGTGTAGGCTTTAGGGTTTTGGAGTTTAGGTGTGTAGGGTTCAGGCTTCCCAGAGACTCCAGTATCCCTTAATCCAGGAATATACCTTAAATCATATCAAGGATCCTACTATAATTTAAGGAATACTTCTTCATTAAGGGATATTGGAGTCTCTGAGTTGCAGACTGTTTTCCAAGCCTGGCGGACTCGGCGAGCCATGGCGGGTCGCCCGCACGGTTCTCGGAGAGGGTCGGAAGCTCCGAAAGCCCTGAACCCTAAACCCTAAACCCTAAACCCTAAACCCTAAACCCTAAACCCTGAAGTACCCGAAACTCTCGGAATGATGGTTCTTTCCGCAAAGCCTTACGACTTCTTTACTGGTGTTAGGCTTCGGGTTTTGGGGTTTAGGGATTAAGGTTCAGGGTTTAGGGTTCCTGAACTTACGGTTGCTTTGGAGTTTGGGGTTTCGGGTTTATGATTCAGGGTTTTTAGGCTTTTATACGGCTGATGAGGGCCCCAATATTAGGGTTTAGGGTTTAGGGTTTAGGGTTCAGGGTGTAGGGTTTAGGGTTTAGGGTATCTTCCTAGTCATGGGCAATGCGGGTTTTTGTACATCGGTATGCACGTTCACTGTAGTTTTTGGGGTGTAGGTCGCAGGGTTCAGGGGTCCCCACAAGGAGGTGAAACGTGCCGCAGGTCAGACACGATGGGCGAAATTGCAATCGGAGTGAACCTAGAATTTTCCGGGTTCCTGACAGTGACAACAACACCCTACCCTAAACCCTAAACCCAAAGCCCAGAACCGTGTGAGAAGAAGCAGACGATCTTCCCAGGGTCGAATTGCCTTCCGAATCCCTTTTCTTATACCAGGAGACAGCGGGTCGGGATGCTTGGTGTCTTGAGAAAGGCATCACCCTAAACCCTAAACCTCCAAAATCCAGGGGGGGAGGGTTTAGTAGGGCCTAGCGTTTAGGGTACTAGGGGCAAAAAACAGCATCAATAACATAGGGGTCTTAAAACTTTGAATTGGGTCTTGGGGCCCATTCTACTATCCCCTAAACCCTAAACCCTAAACCCAAACCCTAAACCCTAAATCAAAAGAGTATTGGTAATTATTTAGGCTCCTACGTTAGATGCAAAGCTCTCGTATGTGTATCTATACATATATATATATAATATTACAATAGAATAGAAATCTAACATAGTATAATAGAGAAGAATAGAATACCCCATAACATAAGAGAAGAGAATAGAATAGAATAGAATAGAATAGAATATAACATGATATAATATAATATGCAATAATATGAGGGAACATAGCAATAACGTATAAGGTATATGTATATGTATCTATATGTTAACATAGAGCCTCAGGTACAGTGTGACAATGTGGCATACTGATAAAGGGACCTCAAGTGCATCCTCTTTCTTTTGTCAGTCAGATCTCTATCTCGAATCCCAGAGCGTCCAGAAAGCTTTCCTAATTAGCGTATACTCCTTGCGTCATGCGGAGGATCCCTCTACATGTACTTTAGGGTTTATGGTTTAGGGTTTAAGGTTTAGGGTTCAGGGTTCAGGGTTAGGTAACCTTTAACTCGTTTGTGGTATTCGACTTTGGGTTTATCCTCATAAAAAGACCTGTAGAAGAGCCCTTTTTAAGAATCCTTAACAGAAGTGATGAAGACTGAGGCCGTTCGCCTTCATGCCAGGCCGGGGAGACGGGGAAGGGGATGTGGTACCAGACGCTGAACTAGGGTTTAGGGTTTAGGGTTTAGGGTTCAGGGCCTAAAACCGTGAAGCCGTAAATCCTGAAACCCCTAGACCATAAACACTGAAAGCCTAAACTCTTCGTAGACCCTCCAACTCCTTTCTTATACACGTTAAATACCCACTATCATATAAGAACTTTACGGGCTCTATGCAAACGCTACAGTGAACCCTAAACTGTACTTTGGGGGAAAGCTGGGGCTCATCGGCTTCGGCTTTGGGATTGAGGGGCTGCGGCTTAATTTGGGGTGTTTTGGAGGGTTTAGGGTTTAGGGTTCAGGGTTGGAGGGTTGTTGTTTGGTGTTTGATTCGGGGCTCCTACAAGGGCTTTGCGGGGGTTTCAAGGTTGAGGATTTGTGGTTTACAGCTTAATGTAGGCATATGTAGGGTTTTGGGGAGTGAAGACGCGCATTGTTTGGCCGTAACCGTTACGTAACCGTAAGCCGTCGCCTTCTGACCAGGGTTTAGGGTTTAGGGTTTAGGGTTTAGGGTTTAGGGTTTAGGGTTTAGGGTAGAGCCCTTTCGGGATGCTGGGACGGGCTTATGCTTCGGGCCAAGACCCCCATCGAAGATCGAAGAGATACGGCTGATGGACAAAATCCTGCATGGCTTTATATATATATATATATGTATGTATATATATATATAGGGTTTAGGGTTTAGGGTTTAGGGTTTAGGGTTTAGGGTTTAGGGTTTAGGGACCTTATATACCTAAACTATGGGATTTATGGTACTATAC
>CAJNDV010000991.1:52279-66899 GCA_905221635.1 Symbiodinium sp. CCMP2456
AAACCTTAAACCCTATAAACCCTATAACCCCTATAAACCCTATAACCCCTATAAACCCTATAAACCCTATAAACCCTAAACCCGAAACCCTAAACCCAAGATCCTAGAGGCCAAAGCACACCGCTCTGTTTGCAGTGGATCAGGGCTTAGGCTTTTGTGAAATTTGGGGTTTAGGGGCGAGTGTTTACCCAGACCATCCGGGAGGATCCAAAAAGTAGATNNATCCCTTAATGGGGTTCCTATAAAGAGCCCCTAGTAGTAGAGGGTCCCAAATCAGGGGTTCTACTTTCTAGATCCTCCCGGGGGTGTGGGTAGGGTTTAGGGATTCGGGTCCAGGCTCTAGGGTGTACTGCTTAGGAAGCTACCTCAATCATTGGGCCGTACCTTAACCCACCAGAACCTACTTTTTGTAGGGTCCCTATAAATCCCATATTAGGGTTTATAATAATGACCTACAAAAAAGTAATTTTTGGTAGGTTAAGGTAAATCTAAAAATCCGATCCGACCCTAAACTGAGGAGACTGAAATCCATGCCCGATCCGGCTGTAGGCCCGAGTATAGGGGCTTGCACATATGGTTTTACTATCCCTTTGTCGCTTCTGCCATGATTTACCAAAAATCTTGTTCCTAATCATCATAACTACAATATACTCTGTGGTTACTACAAACTTATACTAAAGTATGCTCCGACTGCCATTCCCAGTCATTGGAACCCTAAAGCAGCCCCTCATTCTCAGCACTGTCCGACCCCAAACGCTAATCTTGTCGGCTTTCTCGGTCTCGTTCCACGATTCTGCGAGGGGGGCTGGAGTGACGGAAAACTGGGAGGTAACCCTAAACCCTAAACCCTGAACCCTAAACCCTAAACCCCTAAACCCTAAACTCCCTAAACTCCCTAAACCCTAAACCCTAAACCCTTTTCCTCGGTGATGTGCGCCTGCACACGTTGGAGCAGGCCCCACTTGCATGGAATGTCTACGGCAGCCAGCTTCCGCCTGTGCTGGCTGCGAGGGATGTCCGGTATACATCGTAGAGGGGCACAGGCAGCCAAAGACTTTGGAGCCTTTTTTCGACCCTAGACCCTAAACCCTAAACCCTAAACTTTAATTTTGGGATTCGCTCCCTGCACTCTCTGATGATGAGGTGTGGCAGCCGGAATGGATCCGGAGGAGGGGCAAGAGTAAGCAACGACACATGATGCGGCGACTTGTGTGGACACCAATATGTCCACACACACACACACACACACATATATATATATATATATGTACATATATATATATATGTATATGTATAACTGTATAACGATTTAGGGTTTAGGGTTAAGAGTGTGGTTTAGGGTCATAGCTCTACTAGGCAAACTGTAAGGTTGCTCAATCACAGCAATGCATCCTTCAACCCGATTCGACCTCAAACCATCGTTTCATCCCTAGGGTTTAGGGTTTAGGGTTTAGGGTTTAGGGTTTAGGGTTTAGGGTTTTTGAGCCCTCTCTAGAAGCCCTATAGTAGAACCAAACCAGAACCCCGAATACTCGTCGCGCAGCTTCACAGGTGCAGATGATTTCTGCAGACGACGAGGACCTGGCGTTGAGGATCTTTGGCACACCCAGATCCCCCTCCCCCAGAGCCGTATTCTAATCATTCAGGCCTCTTTGATACCCCCCCACGTCCCCGCTCCCTTTCCCCTTCATCCGAACTTTGTTGGATATGCCCAAGACCTTTCGGCGGATGACCCTAAACCCTAAACCCTAAATCCTAAACCCTAAACCGTCGACGCGAGGAGATTTCAAACCAATCAGTGCAGAGGTGCGAACGCGGAGATTTTGGCTCAGAGACACTAAACTTATGGGTTCGTGCCTATAGGTTTAGGGTTTAGGGTTTAGGGTTTAGGGTTTAGGGTTTAATAAAAGGTCTTGATTCTGTGAAATAGTCCCAAATGTAAAATTGTTGGCACAGTGTTGGCACGTTTGAATGAATCCTGGAGTTGGAGTCTTTCATAGGGCACAAACTACATAAGACTAAACCCTAAGCACCAATCCCTAAAGCTTACTTAGAGGCCCAGGGGACTTAGTAAGTAGGTTATAAGTAGAGCTATAAGTACCCTAAATGGAGTTATCGCAATTATAAAACCACTTATAACCGACTTACTAAGTCCCCTGGGCTTTGAAGTAATACTCCGTAATTCCGATGCGTGCCTTTCAGTTGCTCCTGCGCGGCATCTTCAGAAGTGAGGGTTTATAGGGTTGAGGGCAGAAAACTAGGGATTCTAAAATATGGCCCCAGTACTAGCCTTATGGTGCTCTTTGTGAGGGTCCCAGAAATCTTAGTTCAGATACCCACAACCTAAACCCCAAGCCCTAAACCCTAAACCCTAAACCCTAAGCCCTGCGCCCTAAACCCTAGACCCTAAACCCGAAACCCGAAGCACTAAACCCTAAACCCGATGAACTCTCAACCGATCTTCTGGAGATTTCAGGTAAGTCCCCAGATCCTCCAGTGACTGTTTCGTTCTGCTGGCCAGATCTGCCATGATTTAGGGCTTGGGGCTTAAAGGGTTTAGGGTCCATACCGAACCCTGAACCCTAAACCCTAAGCCCTAAGCCCTAAGCCCTAAGCCCTAAGCCCTAAACCCTAAACCCTAAACCCTAAACCCTAAACCCTAAACCCTAAACCCTAAACCGTAACCAAAGAGGGTTGGTTAACCAGCGGTTTACACCGGAAGAAGGCGATACCGAAGGATGGCAAGAACTGCAGCAAGACGTTACAGCTCAGCATTGCAATACATTAGGGTCCATGCTGAAAAGGGTTTAGGGTCTAGGGTTCAGGGTTTAGGGTTTAGGGTTTTGGGTTTAGGGTTTGGGGTTTAGGGTTCAGGGTTTAGGGTTGAAGGTTTAGGGTTAAGGGTTTATAGTAGAAGCCCAAAAGTTGGAAACCCAATAGCCTCAATCCGAAAGAGTAATGTATAGGGAATCCCAGCACCATTTGTCCTTGATCCGGTTTCCAACTTTTTGGGGGTTACTGTAGCTGTATGGACCAGAGTGAGTGCGTAGTATAGTGAGCCCCAGAAAGTTGGAACACGGGTTTAGGATGATTAGTGCTGGGATTTCCTATACTGTTCCTTAAGGGCATGAGGATACGAATGTTCCAACTTTCTGGCTTCCACCTTAGATTATCGGAACAACTAGAAACCACGAAAGGTTTGCACAGCAGCCGCAACTACACCAAATAATGCTGATTACCATGCCATGACCCCATAAGAGCTCAGCCATACGGTAGCATAACTACATATTCGCAGCATGTCCGTCTGGCAGAGCCACATGATGACGATGCAGCACAGGCTCATACTCACCTTGGCATTTACCCCAAACATAACTCTGAACCCTAAACTCTATAAACCCTAAACCCTGAACCCTAAACCCTAAACCCTGAACCCTAAGCTCTAAGCCCTGAACGCTAAGCCCTAAACCCTGACACCTCAATCCCAAATGCCAGGATCATGGATTGCTATGCTAGCTCCATGCGGCAACAGTATCGCGAGAACGTGTCATATAAGAACAGCATAGCAACAGCGCAAGTTCGCTTTCTGTTGAATCGCAGAGCCCGATAAGGGGTTAGCACACAAGTACAACATACGAACAGGCGAATGTAGTCAATGTCCATGTAGGTACCCTAGATGGAATTTAATCATTCAGCCATGTGGTGGGTCACATGATTTACCCGATCAGCGATCTGTGTTGGCGCGTGCCGCCGCTGGCTTCTGGACGCAGGGGAGGGAGGTAGGACGCTCACCTTCCCCCGTGCCTTAATCATGAGAGCCATTATTTTGAACGCAGCCCTCAACCCGAATACTAAAGCCGAGCGCTAGTTCTTCCAGTGTGCTTATTGATGCCAGTAGGACGAAGCCCACCGACCAATCTAGAGACCGGCAAACAGCCCAAAACAACTCCTGATTCAGAGGGTGCCCCGTCAGGTTTTCGGGTCTGGTTAAAGAACCTGTGCGAAGACCCAAACCCGGATCCTGAACTCTACGTCTAGATCTTGAGGCTTTGCCAGCAGATCTCCAGAAATCCAAACCAGAAGCAGTCCCCCCCTCAACCCTATACCACAAGCAGTGTCTGAGGTAGGGTTCAGGTTTGAGGGTTCAGAGTTTAGGTTAAGGTTTAGGGTTTAGGGTTCAGGGTTTACAGTTCTTCTGTGCGGATGGACGCCGAAGAAGCCGTGCCTCCAGCCGATGTTCCGACTGCATCTGTGCTTGAGTCTAGTGTTCAGGGTGCTCTTTTTTGGGTTTAGGGTTCAAGGTTTAGGGTTTGGGGGTTTAGAGGTTTAGGGTTTAGGATTTTTGGTGTTCACGGCTCGCTGACTGGCGCAGGAGTTGGTAAGAAATTAGTTTGAGTCGAGAAGCTGTGTGAACGTAATGTGTTCTACCCCTGGCTTTCCCGGACCTTCACGAGTCCGCGAGTGTCTGCTTGCGGTGTCCGTTTGGGTTAAGGGTTCAGGGTGTCAAGTATCTGTCACTCACCCAGCACCCTAAACCCTAACCCTAAACCCCTAAACCCCTAAACCCTAAACCCCTAAACCCTAAACCCTAATCCCTTAAATCCTAAACCCTAAGCCCGAAAGCCAAAATCCATCTGAGCCCGCAGCCCTGGAGCCTGAAACCGAAACACAACCCAAACAGACCCAAATCCGAAAAGAAATGCCCCAATACTAGGCTTTACGGTTTAAAGATTTAGGGTTTAAGGGTTCTGGGTTTAAGGGTTTAGGGTTTGCTACTGTTGATGATACAAATCCTGCAGAACCTTAAGGACCCCAAACTATGGGATTGATGGTATATTCCTGTCTATGGGTAATGCAGGATTTATATCATCAACCGTAGTCCTTCGGGTTCCTATTATGAGTGTAGTAAGCTGAATGCCGAAGCCCGCTTCGAGTTACGTACTAAGGCCCCAATATAAAAAAAGCCCCAAGCTCGCAGTGGAGTGTTCGGTTTGGAGCTTTCGTCTTTGCAGTGCCGGTTGAGAGTTTGCTGCTACAGTATGTTATTCCCAGGTCTCTTCAGTTTTTCGGGGGCCTCCACCCTAAACCCTAAACTCTCCACATGAAGGGCACCCTAGCCCTAAACTGCCGAGAGCGCGGCTGACCAGTTGCATGGGCTATCGAGGCTCCGACCGAGGGCCCCGGCCGAGCGTCCCGTCAGAACGGTGAAGGTAAAGCCTCCACCTGCTTTGCAGGTGTTAGGCCTAAACCCTAAACCCTAAACCCTAAACCCTAAACCCTAAACCCTAAACCCTAAACCCTAAACCCTAAACCCTAAACCTTACGGGGGCCAACGCGGGCCAAAGAGTGACCTGGACACGAGTTTGGGGTTTCAGGGTGGGGGGAGTCCAGGGCTCCGGCCTCCCGAAACGTGCTCCTCTGTTACTAGTTTAAGGTTTAAGGTTTAGGGTTTAGGGTTTAGGGTTTAGGGTTTAGGGTTTAGGGTTTAGGGTTTAAGGTTTAGGGTTTAGGGTTTAGGGTTTAGGGTTTAGGGACCCGGCCCAGTACTGAGAGGGCGCGAGGGTGGAAACCCTCGCTTCCAAGGGGCCGGCAAAGGCCGCGAGGGCAAAGGCCGCGAGGACCCACAACCCGATGCCGATCCATCTCAGCTGTGGTTTGCTGTGAAATGTGGCGGTTTTATGTCTGTAGAACCGCGAAGGGAAGCAGAGAGCAAGAAAGCCTACTTCGAGGGGGCTTTGGGGCTTTGATCCTAAGCCCTATTTCGGAATAGTTGGGGTGGTTGCGGCGGGACTACGTGCTGACGCAAGCGCACGACAAGTGCTTGCGCCCCTACCCATCGCGCGCACACACTGTGTACAAACCCTAAACCCTAAACCCTCTTCATGACGGGGATATAATTGCTGGAGAGCCTAAGCCCTAAAAACTTAAACTCAGGTGATCTTCGCTTGGACGGCTCTGCTGCTGGACCTTGGAGTGGGCAGAATTTGGGGCTTTATGAGGCGTATTTTTTTACATATACGAACACTTACCAGAATTATATATTTATATATACACATACATACATACATACATACATACATACATACATACATACATACATACATACACGCACACATGTTTTACAGATACCGAGGCCGGGCTGCTTATCATGATTTCCTTTTATAAGTCCTTCAAAAAATGTAGCTCGTTTGGGGTTAGGATTTATTTTTTATAAACTTTTTTATATTCATGTATCTACACAGGACAAGTCTGGGAAGGTTTTCCAAAAAAGTGACTGTAAGGCCAAGTATTTATTATGGATTGACGGTTTAGGCTTTTAGGGGTTACGGTTTAAGGGTTAGGGGGCTTAGGGTTTAAGGTTTGGAGCCGAAACCGGTGGTGGTTCACCTTAAGCCACAAAACGCCACGGTTTAGGGTTTAGGGTTTAGGGTTTAGGGTTTAGGGTTTAGGGTTTAGGGTATCTTCTCGGTTTGTACATGTTCCTTGGGGCTTGAAGGTCATGGGCATTGGTGGTGCTTGCCAAATTATCGCGCGTGTGAGGCTTCGTAGATCGGTCACGTACAGTGCATAGCCTGTTCGCAAGTTCATGGCCAGTGATATCGATGAGTAGTGTAACCTTCAGCTACCGCAGTTTCTACAACTGCGAATGCCCGGTGGGGGTCCTAGGTGGCCTGCATTAGAGGTCCTGCTGATATGATACATTCAGGAGTCTACCGTGTTTGACATGATGTGCGTCAAGAAAATTTCAGTCAATTTTTTGTGAGCACAATCAAACTCCAACCCACCTTTACGCAGAAGCTTCTATGATGTTTACGTATGTGTCTGGCGTCTCGCACTTCTTTGTCATGATGCAGTCCCAACCCATTCCTATAAGTTCGGTCGGTAACTTGGTATTCGGCTAAATTCCCTAAACCCTAAACCCTAAAGCTATCAGATCAAGCCAACCCTGAACTCCAAGCTTCCATGCTGTACTTAAGCCTTAGCCATCACACTCTCAGGGCCTGCACAACTATCCACCCCCAAACAATCTGGCGAAACAAACTCTGTGGTTCGTGCCACAGCACTGTGCATGTTTTGGCTTTGACGATGTTTCCACCTCCTCAATCCCGTGATCCCGCCGCAGTTCCGTGCTACTGCCTTCATGCATGAGTGTTTTTGGGTGCAAGTCGTGCACCCGACCCTAAACTCCCAACCAAAAGCCCTAAACCCTAAACTCCTAAACCCCGAAATTCCCAGACCCTAAAACCAAAACCCATGTTGCACTGGTGGGGTTGTCTTGGGAGCCACAGGAGTTCTTTTTCAATCGGTCTTGGGTATGGGCTTAGATTACGTTTTAGGGTTTAGTAGGTGGATGATATTCCTGACTACCTGGGTCATGGACTTAAAAATTACGGTTATATAAACCTATAAGCCCCTAAGCCCCTAAACCCCTAAACCCTAAATGCGATCTTGACCCTATAACTCTTTCCTTTTCAGGGTTCCTTATTATGATTTCTTTGTATGAGTCCGTAAAAAGGTAGGTTATTTGGGGTTAAGGTAATTCCCTAAACCCTATAAGCCCTAAACCCAAAACCCCTAAATCCTAAATTCCACGCCTCTAAACTCCCCCGACCGCTCAAGCATTCGGAGAGGACGCTTTTTTCCTCGCGCAGCTGCTCCGGACGTGTGTCGTCCAACGGAAAGCAGCGCCGCTCTCGAAGGAGTTGGAGGAAGGGCTTCGTCTCGGATTAGGGTTTTAGGGTTTAGGGTTCAGGATTTAGGGTTTAGGGTTTGGGGTTCTGGGGTTCTGGGGTTCTGGGGTTCTAGGGTTTAGGGTTCTAGGGTTTGGGGGTTGGTTCTAGGTTTTGGGTTTGGTTCTAGGGTTCACGGCTTCGTTTAGGGCTTGGGGCCTGCGGTTTAGGGGTCTGTTCTTTGCACTGCATCTTGAGGGGTATGTCGGTTCGATCTTACTCTTGTTTTGAGGTTTAGGGTTTAGGCTTTGGGTTTGAGGTTTAGGGTTTAGGGGGTTAGAGGTTCCGGGTTTGAGCTTTAGGGTTTAGGGTTTACGGGGTTTGAGGTTCCGGGTTTTGGGTTTGAGGTTTAGGCTTTAAGGTTTTGGGTCAAGGGCTTTCATAGGCTTGTTTAGTTTAGGATGCTCTGGAGGAACATATGCCCCAATAAAACCCCACAGACCCCTATCCCTAAACCCCAAACCCGAAAACCCCAGACTCTTAAACCCAGACCCCAAACTCCAAACCCAAAGCCCCAAAACCCCAAAGCCCCTAAGGCCCCCACAACCCCTCTCGGTTCTTTGTAGGGAATGGGGGGAATGGGTTATTGGGACGTCAAAAGGGGACCTTAGGGGACTATCATAAGAACCTTAAGGGACGATCATAAGGACCCTAACCCCTAAACCTAAAACCTGCCCCAAAAAAACCAAAAACGGCATCCTCAAACCTAAAACCTACATCTCAAAAGCCCCCCAAAGCCCCAACAACCCCCCAAACGGCCTCCTCATCGTCGTCCAAGTCCGACCCGAGCTCGGATTCGCCCTCCGAGCCACTCAAGACGCCTCGACGCGGCGAAGCGCGAAGTCGACTTTAAAAAAGTGGTTAGAAGGGTTATATATATATATAGGGGGTTTAGGGTTTAGGGGTTAAGGGTTTAGGGGTTGAAGGGTTTACGTTAGGGGGGGCTTTCTGTAGGAGGGTTTAGGGTTCGGGGGTTTTGGGGCTGAGGACGTACAGGTTACGAGTGCTGGCGCCTGACGGGACTACTCTAAAGGGGACCTCAAGCTTCAGAGGCATCCTACTATTTAGGGGTCCTTATAAAAAACGGATTCTACTATTCAGGGGTCCATTCATGCATTACCGCCGAAGAGACAGGGAGAAGAGTGACGAACGAAGCAGACTCTGAAGAAGAGTTTGTGGGGTGTTACAGTTTTGGAGTTTGGGGCTTTGGGGGTTTCCGGTGTTCCTACATTCTGGGTTTTAGGACTTGCTTTTTCTCGGGATTTAGAAGACGAGTACTTCCACCGCCACTAAAAATACTAGTAATGTCGAGAAGAAGACCTGCAAATATGAACCGCTCACACGATTTTAGGCGTAGTCCCCCACTTACTTTCCTGCAGCCCCAAGCCCGGCCCTCTAAATGAGAGGCTCCAACCCAATCCCGAAGGAGGGGTGAAGTTCATGGCGAAGCGTTTTTGATGTCCGGGACTAGGAATCATAGTAATTACCCAAAAAAGTCGAAGGTGACCTGCTCTACTACTCTAGGTATAGGATCCACAAGGACTATGGCAGCTGTGGTCTATGATGGGTAAGGTCATGTTACCACCTCCGCATCTGCGGCATTCCAGTTTTGATATGAACACTCCTTCCATGGCTGTGACTTTTATGCCAAAATCCCGAAAAACCAACTTCTCAGCACGTCGACTTCGGGACCGAGTCGTGGGACGTGGCGGTAGCCAGTCCGGAATCGGCTATTGCCTCTCGCCTACTCCAAGTGTCCTCGCGCTGCTTCAGAATGCGCTTACCCTAAACCCTAAACCCTAAAACCCTAAACCCTAAACCTGCTGGATTCTGGGACAACAGCACCTGAGTGCTGAAGGCGAGTCACGCCAGGCGTCAAGTAGGTGGAGATGATCGATTGATACATTCCCCCGGCTGTTGTGATCTCCGGCAGCTGTTGTACTGTGCCAGTCCTGTAGATCGTGCTCGACACATCGTGGCTACAGAATTACCGGTCCCGGGCGGTGCTCAGAAAGTCATACTTGCCCAATGTGTATATATAGTGATTGTAATACCCCAAAAAAGCTTCAAGAGGTCATTTACTCTCCTACTAAGAGATGAGCTAGGCTGCTTGACTCCTGGCCACTTGTGTATGTCTGTGCTACCATCACTGGCAACTTTTCGCCGTGAGCAAATTGCAGCTGCTGGCCCGGTGAAACCAAAAGTCTATGCCTATCTGAAAATGTGGGGGCGGTGAGTTCGGTTTTTGTTGACAGGATCAGGGGGCTCAAGACGTGGGATCTAAATTCAAGCTTGAGTAGGATCACCTAAATGTACTATGACCTACTTATTCGGAGGATCATGGGACTGAGTAAGTACGGTTATAAGTGCTTTAATGAGGACTATACGTCGTTATACGTATAATTGCCTTGTTGAGAACCCTAGTTACTAATCCCATGATTACTTAAATACTGCGATGCGGATCTTTAGGGCGTGGGGTGCGGGTAAACTCTCATCCCAGGGGACGGAAGAGGCACGAGACCGGGCTTCTCAGAAGTAACATTTTCTTCAGGGTCGCTCGCCGGCTTAACCCTTTTCGCCTACTTCCTACAACCCCCGAAACCCGTCTTTATCCCTACACCCCTAAACCCTGAATCCCTAAACCCTTATTTAACTAGTTGGGTGCACCGACTGCTTGCCATCTGCATCACCAGTGACGGAAGCTGAGAGTTCAGGTCCGCGGTTTAGGGTTTCGGGTTTACCTCACAGCAACCGACCAAACCCTAACTTCTTTTGGTAGGGTCACTATAAACTCCATATCGCAATTTCCCATAAGCATCTACAGACAAGCAGGGGCTTGGTACTTGGAGGTTCATGGGTAGTTATAAGTGGGGTTATAAATCCCCCTAATATGGGTTATAACTACAGTTACCTTACTTCTTAACCCCACTTATAACTACCCATGAACCTGGGAGGATTTTAGGGGGACCTTGGAGGAGCTCAAGGCCTCGCAGCGCAGGGCTCTAAGCAAACCATTTGGGTAGTTTTCTAAATTTCTAAATTAGGGTGCCTTTTTCGTTCCCCAATCTAGCACGGCACCCTTATAAAAAGGAGCCCAAAGCGGACCCTAATTTAGAGAACTACCCATTTGTTGCCACCTATATATTTCTGCTTTTAGTTTTGGGGATTGATGGTGTTCTGCAGGCTCGCCATCTCTCTGGTCACGAGTTGTGTTCGGTCTTTCGGGTTTAGGGCCCAGTGTTTTCGGTTTAGGGTCTAGCTGAAATCTGGTAATCTCATAAGATTTCTCGGTGCCGAATATCCTACTCTTTAGTTTGCGTCGGGACTTGAACCGGCGCTGCTGGGTGACCTCGCAGAATAAGGTTTAGACGCTTAGAGTGCGGAGATCCAGAGCAATAGCGGCTAGGGGATCTATGTTAAAGCCTCCGAAACCCCTGAAATCAGGAATATGGCTTCCACCCCGAAACCCTACAACATTCCTCGTGCCTTCATGGATCATCGGCGCCGTCTCCACGGCCTTGCGCAGTCGCAGTTTAAACCTAGGTTTTGTACTTCTAAGGCTTATAAGGGACTCAGCAGTTAGGGTTATAAGCCAAGCAACTCTCTTTATACTTTTTAACCAGAACCACACTATAATAAAATGTACTTAGACTTAGTAACTCGCGTTGTGCGTATACGGTTGTACTCGGGAATATAACTTCTCGTAACCCCTCTCAAGGTAGTTGTTACCCTACTTACGAAATCCCCTTCGCCCTCTTTAGTCGCGGCCCCTCTACATGACTGGGGCCCCCTTTTGCGTCGTCGGGCCAAGATGCCACCGGCCGACTCCGCTTGCTGGCCATGCAGCAGCAGCAGCAGCATTAGCCGCAGCGGGTGCATGTCGCTGACACGATCGTGCGATGCAAATCTGCCTCGTCATCCGTAGCCGATTCCTGGTCGCAGCGTGCGAGTCGATTCACCGCCGGAGCTCGGAACTGCTGACGTATGTTACAGAGCCGCCTTGCCTCTCCGCGTTTGGGCATCGCGTCGGCAGCATTCGACTTGAGGAGACATGACAGAGGGCTGATTTGCAGCCGACTTCATCGTGATGAATCATATTCGTGATACGATGCTGGTCGGTGGCTGTCACCCTCCTACGATCGCTCCTGGTTCAATCTGAACCAAGCGACATCCGTCAGGTTGACACCCAGCAGCAGACAGTAGTCCCCGGGCCAAGGCTGTCTGTCGAATGCATCTGACGATTTGCACGATTCTATATTCCAATGATCGCGCGCTGCCTTTGGCACCGGCCACGGCGAAGTAGTATGGAAGGAAATCCAGGGACTGTCCTGCAGCCTTGGGCTAGTAGCGGACGACAGGTCAGGCTTGTTTTCTGCGTTGTGGATGCCCTGGCACCTTTGGGTTCTCGCCGATGTGTTGTGCGACGGACCGGTCCCGCCTCCTTCGATGACAGCCAGGGACTACGAATCGCCGCATGCACGGCAGGACTCGGCACGTGCGGTGCCTTTAGCGATCCGGCAGGCATCATAGTCCGCCGCTTTTCGCCACCTCCACACAGTTTGCGTGAGCAGGACCGTCGGTTTCCTGCGCTTGAACGTGAACGGCCCGTCGCCTATGGCCAACCCTCTGCGCTTTGGCCAAACGAACCTCCATCCATTGCCTCTTCATAGGTGCATCGAGTTAAAAGGAGCTACAGCCGGAGACCGAGGTACTTCAGAAGTTTAGTTCAAGGTTCCAGACAGTGGCCTCAACCGTGTTCTTCTCCTAGAACTGAATTTCTGCGCTCTGCTCTCTCAGAATTTGTTGTTGCTCAAAAGGGCGAAGGCTAGAAAGAAAACCCTTCACATGGCGAATGAATCTCACGAACTGAGAAATCAGAGTCTTGCCCGCTGCTTCAGGAATTATGAGTCTACGTAGAAGAGATGCGTGTCAATCTTTTTCCGCTCCGCGAACATGATCAGCAGCGCGCACAAGCAGACCGAAGACTGGCATCCATACATGCGTTTAGAGTTTGGGGTTTAGGGTTTAGGGTTCAGGAACTTGCAATGAGGATCCAGTTCAGAAGCCACGGTCTCGACAGCTGCTCAGACACCATGGCAGCATAAAGAAAGCTGTCATTGTCCACTCCTCAGATCTCTGTGAGCACAGAAGCATCCCGAGCGTCGGTGGGACTTTGATATAAGGCATCCTTCATCCAACGGCTGACGATCAACATCCTGCAAATGGTTAAGTGTCCTAAAGTATGTGGCCCGTTTTTTGGTCCTGATTGTGCATAATGCAGGATTTCTGGTTTCCGTATCCTGGATTTTCAGAAAATGCGGCGCTCCTATATAGGGCCCAAAGAAGTGTAGGCTTCTGATTAGAAGGACCACAGCAAAAATGGTACCTGAATCATATAGGGGCGCTCAGGAATACCATTCTAATCCTCGAAGCCACTGTATTGCCAAATATTAAATAATAAACCCCCCAAGCCAAACCCTGAGCTCTAAACTCACAAGGCACCAACCCCAAAACCTTAAACCCTAAACTCTTCATCATACCTGAGGCCCATGAAAAGCCACCCCTAGGGCCTCATCAGGCTGCGTGTCTCCACGCCCGGTGCTCGCTACGATAACCTGGCGTTACGTCTGGACAGTTGAGTGTTTCAGGGTTTTGGGTGTTCGAAGGATTTAGGGTTTAGGGTTTAGGTTTTAAGGTTTAGGGTTTCGGGTTTATGGTTTAGGACTTTGGGTCCAAGCTTTTGGAAGGGTGATTCAGGTCCGAGTATTCAATCCTAATTTCTTTGGGGGTGTTATTTCTGATATTGGGGTTCCTCAACCCGGATCCTAAACCGCGAAACCCTGCAAACTGCAACCCTGCGCCATACGTAGAGCATCGGTGCTCTGGGTGGCATGACTGGAGTCGACTAATACGTATCGTAGCCGGGGCAAGACTACTTCTCTCACGGTTTAGCCGGAAGAAAAGAGCGCAACCTTGAGGATTCCGGACCAGAAGGGTTTAGGGTTTAGGGTTTAGGGTTTAGGGATACTTAGGGTTTAGAGGTTTAGGGTTTAGGCTTTAAGGGGCTTTAGGGTTTACTTTAGCTTTTACGGGTTGAGGGTGTAGGGGTTTAGGATTCAGGAGTTTTTGTGTGTTTGCCACCCCGATCCTGTCAGCGCTCTTCAATGAATGAGAACTCGAAGCCGATAAGCTTGCGCCGGCTCACAAGTCTGGGCGACCTTGTTACGAAACCCTATCGAACGCCTATGGAACTTAATAAACCCTAAACCCTAAACCCATAAAGCCCTAAACCTTTTGAAGCCCGCATTCCCTAAACCCTAAACCCTAAGCCCTAAATCCATAAAGCCCTAAACCCTAAAACCTAAACCCTAAACCCATAAAGCCCTAGACCTTTTGAAGCCCACATTAAAGCCACCCAGTTCCGAGAACCCAATGAGCCACCACATCCCCTCATTCTTCCGATGCCTCCTTGGAAGATCCGAAGACTTAATACCTCTAGGGATATAGGGTTATAAACAAGGTAGCTATAAGGCTAAACCCTAAACCCTATAACCCCAAATCCTTATAAGACCTACTAAGCCCCCTGAACCCCAGAAGTTGGAGGATCAGAGGACTTAGTACGTAGGTTGTAAGCAGAGTTCTATTTTACCCAGCGAGGCTTCTCCTACTTATAAAGATACTTATAACCCATGTATAAAATTTAGGCCTAAGTCGATGGCCTGTTTTATGGCAGACAATCAACCCGAACGCGCGTGTTCCATTCTCAAACCCCAGCACCCAAGCCCGCACCCCTAAACCCTGCACCCTAAACCCTAAAACCCTAAAGCCCTAAAACACTAAACCCAAAACCCTAAACCCTAAAACCCTAAACCCTAAAACCCTAAACCCTAAAG
>CAJNDV010000991.1:82455-106633 GCA_905221635.1 Symbiodinium sp. CCMP2456
TTAGGGTTTAGGGTTTCAGCTTTGGGATCTTAAGGCCTGCGAAACCGGCAGGACCGAGCAGCTAGCAAATCATGTAGGTTGCGTAGTGTGTCTATTTTAAGAACATCGCTTCAAGTCTGTAAGCCGAAAAAACTTTTAAGTTCGTCCTGTATTGCATCCAAAGAGGTGGCGCATCTGGACAAACTGACCCGAATTAAACAAGAAGCCATGCTGAAGTTCGGTGAAGCGCTGGGGACAATCTTTTGAGCTGCAATCTCATGCACCACCCTTGCAAAGCTAGCTGCTTACTCCAAGGCGGAATAGTATACTCCCCGCGATCATGGAACATGGAACGTTGATCTTTTAAAAGGGCTATCTTTTGGCATCGGAATCATCAGTCACAGTATTCCCTTATAGTCCCGACGACGACCACCACCACCACCACCACCACCACCACCACCACCACCACCACCAGTACCAATAATTGTGTCATTACCGTTATTACTGTGGCGACTAATGTTATCGCATAATGTACCCCCACCCCCCCCGCCCCTCAACAAAAAAACTCTTAGCACGGCCCCTATCTTGCCACTCTGCGACGTGCTTGGAGGATCATGGGACGTAGGATGTAAGGTTTTAAACACTGGCATTTACCTTATTTACAACCCTAGTTGCTAAGTCCCATGATCCTTAAAGTAATCCTAAACTCTGCCTTATAGAGCCCTTATAATTAGATAAGGAACCCTTTTAAGGAACCCTTTAAGTTACTAAGCCCCAGGGTCCTAGTCCCTAAAACCTAAAACCCGATCGGTCCCTTACAGAAACCTCTTAAGGAACCCACTAAGCCCCAGGATCCAAAACAAGTAGAGCAAGGCCTGGTAATGCAACTGCGCGTGGCTGCCCGGCGCCCCGTACTTCCCAGCATTCTGCAGGCCACCCTAAACCCTAAACCCTAAACCCTAACAGTTTTGCAGGACCCGGAGTTCGAGAGCTCTGGGCTTGGGAGTTGAAGCTTAGGAGGCTTAAGGGTTTAGGGCCCTGAGGGTTTCGGGCCCTAAACCCTAAACCCTAAACCCTAAACCCTAACAGTTTTGCAGGACCCGGAGTTCGAGAGCTCTGGGCTTGGGAGTTGAGGTTTAGGAGGCTTAAGGGTTTAGGGCCCTGAGGGTTTCGGGCCCTAAACCCTAAACCCTAAACCCTAAACTCTAAAGGGTTTCGGGTTGAGGCTTCGGGGCTCCTTTCTTCCTACACCCTAAACCCAGACCGCCGGGAGGATCTAAAAAATAGATCCCCTAAGGGGTTCCTATAAAGTACCCTTTAGTAGTTGGGGTCCCAAATTAGGGGATCTATTTTTTAGATCCTCCCGGTGGTCCGGGAACCCTACACCCTATCTTCTTCCGTTTCTTGTGGCTTTTGGCTGCGAAGGGCCAGGGGGCGATCAGGGTTCGAGGCTTTCACGTTCGGGTCTTTTGGGCCTCAGCCCGCCGGACGTCGTCAGTTGTTAGGGTTCCGGGTGGAGGGTCGGTGCCAGACATACTCCCAGACCACCGGGAGGATCTAAAAAATAGATCCCCTAATTTGGGACCCCAACTACTAAAGGGTACTTTATAGGAACCCCTTAGGGGATCTATTTTTTAGATCCTCCCGGTGGTCTGGGCTGTTGATGAGATCAATCCTGCATTAGCTTAAGGACCCTGAACTATGGGAATTCTGGTATATTCCTTTTAATGATTTTGATGGGAAGTGCAGGATGTAAATCATCAACCGAAGTCTGATGGCATAATAGCGGGCTTTATTTCGGGCTTGCATAACGCCAAAGCTGTAAACCCTAAAGTTAAACGCTGAGACCTGCATCTACAATCGACACCACTGTAAACCCGTCTCAAAACCATATTATACAAACCCTGCTGACCTTAGACTTATGCAAAAGAAATCCATCGTGGATGCTGTGGGAGCAGCAGTGAGGAAAATAGGTTCGTGCACTGAGCCATAGGGCAGTCAAGCTTAAGACTAGCGAAGAAGAGTCAGGAAAACATGCAAACCCGCGATTGAGGTATGCATAAAGAGCCCAACGACCCCCCGAAACTCTAAACCCAACCCTGAACCCCAAACCAATTTTTCCAAACCTCAAGGCCAAAACCCTTCCCAGTGCCTTCTCCTGCATTGCTCGAAGGCGCCTGCGCTGAGCTTGCAACGGCAGGAGATTTCAAGAGATCCGGTAGTAATTCAAGGATCTCACAAAACATTTGTCAGTGGGTCTTTTAGTTTAGCATAGGGTCATGATGAGGAAGACGCTCAAGATGTTTTAAAGTGCCGCCGAAGCCTGAATCGAATCTCCTTTGATGGCAGTGTTGGTGTGCGGCGCAAACACTCGGCAAGTATGCCTGTACTGTAAACAACTACTTCACCACCGTGAGTTAACCCTAAGCCCCTGCGACAGTGACACCATAAAGTGACATAACCCTCTGCTCAAAGGATCCGGCGAGTTGGTAGGGAGGTCATATGTAGAGCTCTCGGGTCTTGCTTGGCTTGTTAAACCCGTACATCCACCAAAAAGCTGGTTACTAAATCCTCTGAGATTGAATCCAAGAACCCAAGGTGCTGTACAGTAAGGCTGTAAGACTCAGAGGCGGTCTTATATACACCCTCCCCGCCCCATTTTATTGAGGCCCCCCAAGTGACTTACGATCCTCTGCGAACCTCTGCAAAGCCGCACGCCATCGCTCGAAGATCAGCGAACCGCTGGCGAAGTCGCTGGGATCGCCGAGCTGTCAGAAGGTTTTTTTCAAGGGTATGTAAGAGTTTAAGATAGTCTTCCTGGGGCTTTAAAGGGTCCTAGAAGGATTTATACGGTTATGTAAGAGTCTAAGAGGATCTTATTCTAGACCTTGAAGTAACCAGGGAGAAAAAATATAGACTTTAATTTCATAATGAAGGACTTTCAAGGATATGTGGGACTTTCCGAAAATTAGGGGTACCTTATTTTGGGGTCCTTATAATAAGGATCCTATAATTTAGGGTACTATATTAGGGTCCCCTATTTTTGGAAACCCCCATGTAAGAGTTGAAGAGAGTCTTCCTGGGGCTTTAAAGGGTCCTAGAAGGATTTATACGGTTTTGTAAGAGTTTAAAAGGATCTTATTGGGCTTTACAGGCTCCTAGAAGGATTTATACGGTTTTGGGCGTCGCGGCAGCATAGCAGCACATGGGCTGCACGCCCCAGCGTACAGTACTGCTCCTTTCTGGGTCCTCTCAAAATAAGAATCACACTAGTTAGGATCTGGGGCACTCCTCGTTTTCTGATGCATCCATATGTTGTTTTATATGCATGTATGTATATATATATATACATATATATATATGTAGATATGTGTATGTATATACCTATTTATCTATAAGTGTATATGTATATAAATATATGCGTACACATACATACACATATCTTGTCTATAATATAAAGATATGCTAATACGTACGTTGTATGTATATGTAAAACATAAAGGTATGTACCTTTAAACACAGTCGCTTGTTGAGTTCAACATTCCTCACCTAACGGTTTATTCTTCATGAAGAATGATACCCTAAACCCTAAACCCTAAACCCTAAACCCTAAACCCCTCCGTTGTTGGGGATCTTGAGGACGGCGTGGGGCGAAAAGGTCTCAAGGGACGTGCAGAGTCTGCAAAGTCTTCAAAACTCCTTACCTCAGGATTACATGGTGCTGTCGTTCTAGTTTAAGGAAGGGACAATGTTAACTTACTGTGTTGTGGAGTCTCTGGGAATACGTGTCGCAAGAGTCATCGAAGTCGTAGGTTTTTACTTCACCAATTGCGATGATCGCCGGAACCATGCCACTCCTAGCAGTTTCAGGCGTGGGGCTGCTTGGTCTGGTGTTCCCCCGGAAGGTGCTGCTACGTTTTACTAGTGGAGCGATATCCGAACAGCTACCGTAGGCCCAGGCTTTTTGGTTGTGGGGTTTTCTGCATTATGTTCTGCCGCAAACTAATGGACATGTGGTCAGGTCCCGATTTAGGATATTGCTGGATATTGTCCATGAAGAGTTCTATAAGCTCCGGGCCTTCATAGGGGTTTTGAGTGTGTCCGTAGAGCATCACGTGGCTGTGCCGGAGACTCCTATGTCATCATTTTCGGGTCCCACACCTGGGATCCTGTACGTAGTACTACCACGTTCCGAAGCTCTTGGAAGAGTCTTCCCTGCTCCTAGGGTTTAGGGTTTAGGGTAAGATCCTTCGCAGACTTTAAGGTACATTGCTTACCTCACGTGCTCTGGAGGACTTTCTGGACCCTCGTTATATGGGAACCCGATTGAGGAAGCTGGGGTCTTCACTAGGGTTCCTTATATTTTAAGTTTATGGGACCAGGGTTTCTTAATCAGGTTCCTACACTACCTAGAGCTTCATATTTCTCGTATTTGCAACCCTTGTGCAGCCTCACAGCCACTTAACAAATCCCGTAACCCCACAGAGCAAAGCGCTACAACCCTAAAGCAAAACACTTTAAAACCCTGCATCCCTGGGACCTGCCTGAAGCCATGACCCCCTTCAAGCCTTGTTTAACGGAATAGTCTGCCCCCAAGGAACTCAATCAAACCAACAAGGACCCAACAAACCTCGTTAAGCCTTAATTAACTTTCTAGTGAAGCACTGTTTCACCCCACAACTACTTACTTGTCCAGTATCCTAGTGGAACCAAAGGTTAACCATTAAGGCGACATAGCTATCCTAAACCCTAAACCGGACAGTATATGGGTAGTTTTCTAAATTAGGGCCCCTTTTTGGTCCCCAATATAGTACGGCACCCTTATAAAAAGGACCCTAAACGGGACCCTAATTTTGAGAACTACCCATATAGGGATTATAGTATCCCAAGGAGGTTGAAGGATATCTACTCTACTACCACGACCATCCTCTGCTCACCGAGGCGCTCGCCCCTAAACCCTAAAGCGTAAACCCCAAATCCTATAATGTAGGGGCCTTAATAATTAGAAACAGGTTTTGGGCTGCTTTATACTATTGTCACAATTAATAAAGCTTCTATAATACCCAAAACCCTAAAGCGTGAACCCTAAACCCTATAATGTAGGGGCCTTTATAACTAGAATAGGCGTTGGGCTCCTGCATACTATTATTATAACTGTTCAGGCTTCTATATTATCCTAATCCCTAAATCCCCCGCCTCAAGGGTTCTTTCAATGACTCGGAGGTATGTCGCTTTCAGCTGACTGAAGGAAGCGATGGACATTCCATTGCTCTCCGGTCGCACCCCACCGCGCCCGATTGGTTTAGGGTTTCGGGATCAGAGATTAGGGCTCTGGGTGTTTAGGGTTAGAGTGAGAATTCAAACTAAGGGTACATATATATATATATATGTATATGTATAAATGTATAACTATAGATAGATGAGCACACGGATAGATAGATAGATTGTCTTGGTGTTTGATTAAGGTGTTTATGGCTTGGGGTTTAGGGCCTCGATTTTGGGGACTAAGCCTCTTGCCGTTGAGTGCGTGTTCCAGAAGTGGTCGCTGGCCCAAAAAGCATTTACTATCACACCGCGACACTCTAAGGTAGAACCCATGGGCCCCTAGTATGGGCCCTTAACCTTGGGACTTTTTCACCTGCTATATACCCTATATGTACCCTTAAGGGTCCCTAGAAAAGCCTAAGGGTCCATTTTAGGGCCCCATACTTCTAGCCTTAGAGACACTGTACTTCAGCACATCCCCTTATCTAGAACTGCTACTTGGAGATTTAGGGAAAGCTACTTATGAACAAAAAAACTGGAGCTACTTTCTGTAGAGTTGGCACTCTCATGAAGCTATCTTGAAGATGACTGGTTGTGAGACCCTGTGCCAGGAATCCTGAATCGGACCACGCGTGGGGGCATCAACGCATGGACACCCGCGTTGGGTCTTAAACCGACTCGCTCTCAACGAAATCTTATCATAAAAAACCTGCCTGCCATCAAAAAATGGGAACGATCCTGAACTTTCCGCAACTTACTGCTGGATTACGGTCATCATCTTTTTTGCTTTCCACGCTGTACCATGCCCACTGCTCACGCTGAAATGACACCCAGGCTGACAGCTGAGCACTCCTCTGGAGTGGCTGGTATGCACCCGGAATCCTTCACTGCAGCACCAGCATGTTGTGCAGGCTTTAGGGTTTAGGGGTCGTTGGGGTCTAGGGTTGTATACTTTGCAGCTTAATACTTAAAATAGGCCCAAAATGGTATAGGTAATCATTTAGACCCTTGTATCAGTCAACTTAGTCAACGTGCGCCAAGTTGGAACGACATGCTGGAGACGGGGAAGGGTTTGTCGCAATGCTTCGCATCCTCTTCCTTGCAACATGAATTAGCAGGGATGGCACAACTGGTCTGTGCGCTGTGCCGCGAATCTCAGACTTGCAGCCCCGGAGTTGCAAGGCATAATAATAATAATATAGTAATAATAATAATAATATTAATAATAATAATATTGAGTTATGACACATCACATATCAGCCTTGCAGTCCATGCTTCCAGCTCTGGTTCCTGGGCGCGGTCCGACATGCAACAGCACTTGAGTGGCTGCTCATCTACCGCCATCGGCGGTTGGTGGGGGCCGAGATGGATGCTATGCGCTTCATGGCGCCACGGACGGCCTCGGCCGGGCGACAAGCTCCCAACGAGTTTCGGGCTAATAACCCCACTTATAACTACCCATGAACCTCCAAGTACGACAGGGGGTCTTACTATAGGGGCCTTCATGATTGGAATGAGGGTTTTTGGGGCCCACTATACTATGATGATAATAAGGACCCCCTCCCCCCAGTATAGTATTCTTCTTCTGATGGACTGCAGGGCCCAGAAGGGCGCGTCCTTGAATTCAAAACGATGCACTAGTGAAACGTGGCCGGAAATCCCAAAATCTACCTGCTGATGCACGGGCGCCTTCGGCGGACCGGCTAGCGACATACTCTTCCACTGAGGAGATGAAAGCCGGATCCGGATGGAAGAGCCTACTTAGAGCGCCTAGGCTGATGTCCTCCCCTTGAGCAGCGATGAGCTCATGTGAGGTCAACTGTGCGGGCCCTGACGCCTGCTGTGCTTCAATGACGGTAGAAAAGGAAGTCCACTGGCCCTTGCGGAGCTTGCAACGTGCTTGCTTGAAACCTGCCTCTACCTCTTGTAATGCTTCATCGGACAAGGGCGGAACGAGCCAGGCGGTTCGCAGTAAGCAGTCGCCGCTACGCTTGAGGTGATACTGTAAGCGCTCAACTGAGCCATAGTGTTTGAGGCAAGCTAAGCATGTGGAGGAATATGCCAGCCTTCGTGTGGGCGTCACAATGCCATGCGCCCGCGACAAGTGTACCCAAAGGTGCTTCCGAAGATCAAAGGCCGCTGCACAATGCGGGCAGGTGAAAGCCTTGTCGGCAGGATCTTCAGTCCTTGTGGGCTTGGCCTCCCGGTGAACACTCCACCATTGGAGGTCGGTAGACCATTCCTTGGCCGCTTGCTTGAGGCGCTGCGTCCACCACCGCGGCTGATCGGTCACTGCCTCTATAAGGGCGGTGAGCGGGCACCGCGACGACATCAGGACTTTGGCCGCTGGGACATACTGCACGGCATGCCTGATATCTGACAATACCGCCCCCAGGCAGGATGCACATGGGTCCGACTCCCAGTGCGCCCAAAGAAGTCGCCGGAGGGTATCTGGCCCGGAGTGGATGATCTGTCTGAGCAGAACTGCTCTGGCCATAGCAAGTGCAAGTGGCGGGGAGGGAGCGCGAGCCTCCATGAGAGTAGTGTAGACATGGGGATAGTGTTCCCCTTTTTTCCTGCGGTGCAGGGCCCTCCAGAGAGCCACATAGGCTTGGGCCCAGGAGCGGAAGTGCAAAGCTTTGTGCAAGGGCAGAATGGAGCTGCCGAATACAAAACGTGAGAGGGCAAGGGAGCGCAGTAGCAGACGGCGTGTATCCAGAGGCACACCAACTGCAGAGAACAGCCTGTGCCGAAACGGGCGAACGGCATTCCACGCCTGGGCGTTGCGATGTGCAATCTCTGGTTCTGGTGTTCCCGTAACTGTCGTGATGCCTCCCAGGTGCTTGTAGGCCTCAACTAAAGGCAACGCAAAGTCGGAGCCTGAAACGGTACTGCGACCGCAGATGCACGGAGTACCATCTACATCCTGAGGTACCCAAGATGCATCCAAACGAAGCGAGGAGAAGGGAACCACTGCAGCGGTTTTATCCCGGGCAAAACCTAAAGTCATGCCGATGGCATCCGCCTGTTCAACATACCTCTCCACAATCCCTCGAATGTCTGACGAGAGCCCCTGAGGGCTCGGTCTAGAATGCATGTGCACAAAGTCATCAGCCCAGGCACCACATGAAAGTCGCGTTGGTGCTGCACTCGTGTCCCAGGGCTCCGGTGTTGCGGTCAGGGGGGTATCCGTGTGAAGGTCAGCCTGACACAGCACGGCGTCGGTAGACTTGAGGTATGCTGAGAAGGAGAACGCGAACAGAATATCCGCAAGTCCATCCCCTGGTCTCGTTCCCTGATGAGTAAGGGTTAGGGCGCTGGCCCTGTCGAGTCTAAACCAGGTTCCCTGAAGAACGTCTGCGGTAAGTGCTCGCAGGTGGGCATCAGCAACTGTACGCGGTATCACCGCCATTGTAGCGAGGTGCTGAGCTAACTCGCCAAGCGCAGAAGGGGGTATCCCCAGCTTATGAAAAAGCTTTCGGAGCGCACTCTCGGTGTCCCCCACCGGAATCAACAGTTGTCTGATGACACAGTAGAAGGCTGACTTCACGTCGAAGTAGAGCAGCGCCCAGTGTCGACGTCTACGTTGAGAGAGAGCCTGGAAAGCTCTGGCCGCTAGGGCTATAGCCTCAGTGCTAACGCCTGGCATGGTACCTGCCTGCAAGTCCTCCGCCGGCAGAAAGGCTGAAAGACTGCCTCTCACGTGCTTGTGGTAAAGCTTACCTGGTACATTGGAGAGGAGGATGGCACGAAATTTGGAGCAGTGAAGAGTGGCAGCAGCCTGTTTGGCCAAGGGCATCAGGCAGCCTCCCCGGAATTCCAGGGGCTCTTGGACGGAAAGCGCGGCCTTCATAAAGATAGGCATCAGGAGGCGAGCAGAAAGGACCGCATCTGCTCTGAGCAGCTCGCCAGTGATGCCATCAGGCCCACTGGCTTTCCCAAGCTTAAGACCTCGGACCATCCACTCCACAGAGGCAAGAGTGGGAACAGCCTGCACTGAGAAGACGGGGCCGACCGGCCGGTGTGAATCGCGCTGTTGACGGAAAAGGTCCCCATAGTCCTCAGGTTGGATGACCTCGCCTTCCTCCAGTGCGCTGAAATGAGCTCGCCAGGCCTCCTGCCTTTCGGCTGCTCCCTTCGCTAAATGGCCATCAGCGAGTTCCACCGCCGGAAGCGGCTGAAAAGAGTGGCGGCGTTTGGAGGATGCTCCAGGGTAGGCCTTGCGGACTGCACGAAACAAGTGCTTCGGGTTCTTGAGGTCAGCCGAGACCACCTTATCAACCAGGCCTTGGAGGTAACCCACCCGGTCGTGTCTGACGCTGGCCTTGAGTTGGCGGCCCAAGACGGCAAGCTGTGCGGCTGCCTGCGCTATACGCCTCTGTGTAGTGCGGATCCAAAGAAGGCCCAGTTCTAGGGCATCGGGGGCGAAGTCAGTACCTCTATGCCTATGGAGGAAACCTGCGAATCCGATCAGTTTGTATCGACGTTGCAACTCCGTCTGCTCAGCCGACAGAAAAGCACGAAGCCTCTTACGTTGCTGCACTTTGAGCATGGTGGCGGGGGTAATGTATGGCTGATGAGGCACACTCTGATCAGGACAAAGCAGCTCTCGCCCGACCTGTGTCCACTGCGTGGCGATAGCCTCGTAGTGGCTATCTACATCGACACCCCATTTACAGTCGGAAGATCCTGCGGCTTGTGCCATGCGCGCATAGAAGGCAGGTGTGGGCTGCAGCGTTGGGCGAACAGCACGTCGCTTATATGCGCCCTGTGATGCATGGTCATACTGGTGAAGATCCAGTCGTCCATTGATGCAGACGGGAAGGTGATCGGCCTTCGTCTGGAGACTTTCTAATTCTGCCCAGACAAAGGACTTGAGAGCACTGAGTGGCCACGAGGCAGGCACAGCGATATAGTCAAGCCTTCTAGGCTCACCATATACTGGAAACCAAGTGAAGGAGGAGCCCTGATGACAAGCTGTATGGGTAGACGGCAGGCAGAGATCCAGCTCCGCGGCAAAGGCATGGAACGCCTCTCCCACCGTAGTCTCTTGTTCAGCCCCTGCTGCCCCAACGGCATCCGAGGGAACACTGCCAACACGGGCATTGGCATCTGCCAACACGATGACTTCTGATCCACGACGTCGACCGTGCAACTCCCTGGCCCTGGCCTCCCAGTAGGCACGGGCAGTACCCTCCGGTGAGGGTGGCTCTGAAGGTCCGTGTGCAACCAGAACCGTCCAGGACAGGTGCGGTGCGCAAATTTGCACCACCAGATGACGGGTGGACAGGCCTGTCACCGTAAGATGCTCGAGGGCCAGATAGAACTTGGTCTTTCCAGAAACAGCGTAAGGCACATGCTTGTTAACCCACAAGGCAACCCCATGATGCCCCCCTGAATCTGCGGCGGAATGCAGCATATGGAAGTCCTTGTCGGGCAAAACTTCTGAGGTCATCAGACGTGTTTCCTGCAGCCCGCATAGTAGCACAGACGCTGCCAACAGCTGCTGCTTCAGGATGTCACGTCTAGCGAAAACTTTCATTCCTGCGAGTCGCTTGTTCTTGCCCGGTAGGCCTGGATCAAGCAAAGTCAAGACGTTGTATGACATAAGTGAGAAACTCACCTGGATATTGGGTGCTGCGGCAGGCGCAGGTACGAAGCCTAGTCTGGGCCCGTGCGTCGGCAGTTGTCTCCGCGTCTGCATGCGCACGGCTTCTGCTTCGAGCGCAAACAGAGACGGAACATCTGGGCCGGTGGCGCCCACAAGCCATGCCCAAGCGCACAGCGGGTGGGCAAAAAGGAGAGCGGGCCACTCCGGGAGGACCAGCTGATCCCAGCTAGTCGCTTGTCTTCTGGCATGCTTCGCCAGTTCATCTGCTAGCTCGTTGCCCAAATGGCCGGCATGTCCCTGGACATGCTCTGCATAGAAAGGGAAGCGGCCCGCGGCACACTGACGTAGGTGGACTGCGAAGGTTGCTAGGCTCGTCGGACCTCGGCCCTGCTGAACAGAAACGGGCTTAGCTGTGCCAAAGGTGCCTTGCCCAGCCGCGTTGCAGTCATATTTAAAAACGATCGGCAGCTGCCACGCTTCAGCGTGTTCTATCGCCCAAGCTAATGCCCACACCAACGCAAGAGTCTCGCAGGTAAGGGGCAACCCGTCTGGTTCGCCAACGAAGAAAGGGCTACCTGGGGCCTGTGCCTGTGCAGCCGCACAACCTACAAGGAAGGTGCCTTGCGGGGCATATGCCCAGACCGTGAATGCCCAGGCACCAGCGTCAAGCTGCTGACCCGAGCGCGGATCCACCGACGCTGAACCATCCGTGTACACATGTATGGCCGTGGGAACTACATTGGGACCAGCACTGTGCCATTGTCGTATACCCTGGAACATCAGGCGTTTGGCCATGGGCACTAGAACGGTATCGGCGATGGGGCGGATATCAGAATCCAGCCAATCTGCGTGAGGGTCGGCATCGGCTCGACGAGGCGGTATGATGTCGGCCAGGGAAAGAGCCTGCTGCTGAAACGGCGTGAGAGGCAGAGATGCCTCAAGGCTAACTTGAGCCGGTCTACTCTGGATGTCGACCGCTCCGGGGGATCGGAAACCTCCGTCATCCGCCCTCTCCTGAAAATGGTCGATCAGGGTGTCCAGCAACGTGGCTGCGAGGAAGAAAAGCTGTTGCCGCCCAGCAACGCTGGCTTCTAGTAGTGTCTGCAAAGCTCCCAGTTCCTCGTCGGAATCGGACTCATCATCTGGACTCAGGTAAAAAGTGCAGCGAGGAGCTCTGCAGGGAGTAGGAATGGGCCTATGATCTCTCCCTGAGCACGGCTTGACAACTAAGTCAGCTGCAGACGGTAAACATCGGCCAACATCCATGGCATGTAGCCGGCCAGCGGCGACTGGCCGACAAAGGACAAAGATCAGTCCGATGACAAATCGTGTACAACCCCCAGCCCGGCCTCTGCGTCTCGAACCGCGTGGAGGCATGGTCTGGTCAGGTGCATCACGGAGTGTGGCACAAGAGAAACAAAGGGCAGCAAGGCACGCAAGGAAAGCCCAAGTCATATGGCCACAGTACCAGCGGGAAAAATCAAACAACCTATAGCGACGCAGGAGGACAGGGGTGACCCGAGAGTTGTCGGCAAGAACGACGTAGTGATAGAAACTCTCGGCCCACATGACTTCTCGACTGCAGACGCCATGAGATCGGCTGTGATTGTTAGCGCCTTCGCATTCATCAACTCGGTCCACCGCTAAACCTATCCAGGCTGCGTCACACGGAGAATGAGGGTTGGGCTTGCGTGCGCTAGAGCCATCGGATCCATGGCCCATAGCATCCCAGCAACAGTGCTCTACAATGCAACAGCTGGAAGGTTCATCCGGGCAAGCGCTATCAGGTGGACAGAAAACTGAACAAAGTACTGCCTGACATGGGACAAAGGGGGCAGGAGCAGCCGATGCCACAGGCATTTCCTGGTTCAGTAGTAGAGCGAGGATGCAAAAAACCCAGAATCCGCGAGCGGGCCGTCGGCAGAACAGGAGAACGCAGCTAAGGCCCATCAAAAGGACAATCCGGAAAACACATGATAAAGTGGCCGGCACAGATGTGAAGGTCGAAACGATTGCAGACAGGAGTGGTGCAGTCACGTGTCTGACAATGAGAAAGGCCAAAGAAAGAGCAATAGCCCAAGTGACACAGAAGGTCTGGGCATACAGGATACAGACCCTCATATGGCCGCTGCAACCGTTAGCCCTACTACAAGGTGTCTGCTGATCTCCGGTACAGTCTGAGGCATTCTCGTTGTGCCCGCTGCCCGCGGCACCCCGAGAGTCGGAGGGTTGGCGTGATCCCCCCGTACCTGCATCCGGTATAGCAGGAGCCGAAGAGGTCGGGTAACTTGCGGCAGTGAAGTAGCGTCTAGTATCATCTGGTTCAGGGTCGTGCTCATAGGCATCAGGCCACTGCTGACGGGCAAAGTCACGAACATAATTGGGCTGAAACTCAGCGACCAAAATTTCACCTGGCTCCACTTGCCTGAAGTGACTGTCGGATTCGCTGGGAAAGTGCCCTCCATACAGCCTCAAATGAAAACCTGGTGGGCACCGTACCGCTATTCGTGTCCCTACCGTGGCCAAATCCACCCACGCCCAATGTGCGTACGCCCATGTGATGGGCAGGAGTATGGGCCTAAGGTCAAGAAGGTAGGGTACCCAGCACCCTATGCTGTCGCTACTGAAATGAGCCGTCTGGCAAGCAATCTGGACGGTCTCGGACCAGATGCCGGCCCTGGCGTGATCCGATATACCCGGAACAGTAGGAACCAGGAGAAACTGACCCGTCACAAGACCTAACGCCGATGAGACAGCAGCATTGTCTCGAGCGAAACTGTCTCTCGGGATCGGCACAGCAGTGTTCACTCCATCTGTCAGGACCCATACTGAGCCTGGGTCTGATCCCGGGAGTTGAAGTTCTGTGTCCCAGGCATGGCCAGGACGGAGCATGTTGGCTAAATCTGGACGGTACCCGTGTTCATCACCTACACTACGGATCACAATGAGATCTCCCTCCTCGGGGACGATGTCAGAATCAAATTGAACAGGCCAAGGCATGTCTCGCACGTAAATCTGGCACGGTTCAGTCTCAGAAATACCTGCCAGCCTAAGGAGGGCATCGCAACGAAGGCGGCCTGGAACAATTGCTGCAAAAATGCTTCTAGGTGCACGCCAGCACGCTATCAAAACTGCGACACCTTCGTACGGCCATAAAGGGAGGGCGAGCAGGCTTGCCTGTGAAGCTAGTGGCTGGGGGTAAGCGGCGACGAGCCGTGGGCTGCGCCTCTGGGCCTGTGCCTCTCGTGTCTGCGCAACCACGGCGCAGGCATCTCCCGGACTCATAGGCAGCCGCAGCCTGACGCTTACGAATTCTGGCCAGTACTCCTGGGCAAAAATTTGGAAGGGAACGCTGTCCTCCTGTGTGTCTCTTGCAGCCCCAATGCTGGGGTACGTGGCCACGTCACCTCCGGAGGGATCGGTCGGCGCAACCTGGTCCTCATAGGTGTTAGCCGCGGGATCCCGTGAGGCATCGTCTGTTGCGAGGCGCACAGGCGTCGTAAGGGTGGGAGCCTGAGAGGCATCGGCAGGCAGAACAAACTCAACCACAAAGACCTGACCTGGCCTGGCCTGGCCTGTAGCTGCCCGTCCTCTACCTCGGCATCAACGTGCAGGGCCCATCCAAGAGGAGGGCCCACACCTACCGCCCAGTCGAGCTCCTGGAGCGGCAGACGACCGTTCCTGGCCACAAGGGCACACCATGCTCCACCGATGGAACGGCAATCCACAAGACAGCTGTGCCAGGGCCCTAAATGATCTTCTTCTGCCCCGAGTGCCACGGCAAGGACTGACCGACAGGCATGGCCCTCGACGTCGGCGTCTCTCAGCTGCGGCTGGGCAGACTGTATACGCATGGTGCTGGGATCAACGCCTGCGGCCTGTGCGAGGCGGTCTCGGTATTGCATGGGATTGTGCTGTGTAGGCACGTAGAGGCGGGTGACGTCGCCGTGTACAACACAGTAGGCCGCGGCCTCTGGCTGGACAGCATGGCAAAAATATTCACTCCAAAGGCCTCTGTCGAGCAGCTGATGGCCAAGTGGACGATCCGGAGGAGGGCCGAGACCTATAGGTAGAATGGCCACCTGCGCACCTGGGAAAAGATGGGTCCAGGCATCCCCAGGAAGAGGGGCCTCACCTATGCCTACGAAAACCTCTACCTCACAGTGAGTGTCCTCTGGAAGGCCTGCGTCCAAAAGCAGTTGGCTGCGCGACCGGTACTCCGCAGTCGTGCGGCAGAAAATTCGCCCTCCCATAGCAAGGAGATTGAAGCAGCAGCCTGGACACAGCGTCCAAGCAGGCTTTGCCAAGTAGACTGCATGTCCCGGAATGGGCTGAGGAAGGACCGCTAGCAGATGTGGAAACCGTCTCCTGTAGGTCGGTTGCCTAGCTGCCTGCACCGCATACTCTAGCTCTACCTCCGTTGCCGGAACAGCAACGGTGACACGGACGCACTCCGGCACATAGTAGGGCTTGAGGATGACGCAGCAGACCTGAAGGATAGTTTCCGGCTCTGCATCCGGGTCGCTGTCTGCCACATTTTCGTCTAGATATGGGACCTCGCCTGGAAAGAGGGGTCTGGCACTGCTGAGCCACTGGCCACCTAATTGCGCAGTAACCAACCTGACGGCTTCTAGGTCCCTATCCTCTGTGGCATTGCGCCCGGAAGGTTCCACCAGCAGTTTGTCGTTGGGCACGGGTTTTCTGCATACCAAGCATCGACAGGACGCGATGGTCCAGACACTGAGGCCAGTGAGGATCACTGCCAAAAAGGCTTGAGCGGCACGGGCAGAAAACACCAAATTAAACAAGGGCTGGCAAATGCCTACAGCGGGGTGTACACAGCCAGAGGTAGGTGTCAGCCCGACTGCAAGCGCCCCGACTGCCAATAGCACCCAACCATGGTTACTGCGAATGTTTCTGATTCGCCCGGTCCTTACACGCCCGCGATTGCCATGCGGGAGACAACAGGTAGGGCGAGCAGTGTGGTGGTTCTGCGGTCCTTGGCGGGCGCCCGCGTCTCTGCGTCCAGACCTGCTACGTGACCTGCGACCTGGATGTCCTGTGCCACTTCGACCTTCGGAACCTGAGGGCGGGTCAGCAGGGTCTAAGTCCGCTCCACCTGGTGCTGTGTCTGTGGCATGGTCATTGGTATCTTGGCTGCTAGTGCTTGCGACCAAGCTTCCTGAACGATGATACTCTACAACTAGCAGGGCTCCGTGCGGCAGAGTGCTATCAGACCGAAACCTAGAACTGATAGAGTGGATCCTTCGCACATGAGCATCGAAACCTGCAGGTGCCTGTGCCTGGTAGTCTGTGGCAACGGAGCTCAGGTCACAATCACCGGCTGGGGCAGTGAACCAGTCAAAATCCATGAGGATTGGTCTACGGTCCACCAATATGACGTGTAGCTGCTGCAAGGGACGTCCTGGCGGAATCGGAATTCTGGAAATGCTTTCAGTAGCTGCCAGAATCGCCTGGCATCCAACGCCAAGATGCGAGAGATCCTCAACCCTCGGAACAGTAGGGCACACGGTCGTACGAGCAAGGTCGTATCTGAAGGCGTGCGCTGCATGCTGCTTAAACGCCTTGGAAGATCGGGTTTCTTCAAGTGGAACGGAGATGATCTTGTGTCCTGCATCAGACATGACAAGGAATGGGGACGGAATATTACCTTCGAAAAAGGGGCAGGGGATTTGCCAATTGAGATGGCTCGACAACATCTGTGCCAAACTAGCACGAGGAGGAAGAGCTCGACCCCTGGGCAGGATTGTTATTGTTTGTCCATGACGGACCTGATGCAGGCCGTTATCCGTCATGAGACGGTCCGCAATGTAGACTCTCAAGCCCATCTCGTCTGGGACTGCTGCTTGCAACAGGAGTGAAGACCTGCTGATGTCCGTCGACAGCACCAGAGCAAAAAGCCTATTGTCCACCACGCGAGCGTCTATGAGCACACACTGGCCTGTATGCAGCCATGACGGGTAGGCCAGCATAACTGCGAAAGTGACATCCGGCTGCGGTTCAACGGGGAGCAGGGTATCAAACAGGTCTGAAATGTCCATGTTCCGGGCGTCTTCTATCTCATGTAGAGCGTCGGCGACATCACAAGGAACACGAAACGACAACTGAATGACCTCTGGGACATACCTGGGTGAAATAACCAAAAAGCCCGCATGCATGAAGGTCCTCAGTCCTGGCTCGTGCAGCACGAGGGCATCAAGTGCATCCGGCGCTTCTCGATCAGCTCTGTCATGTCTAGCTGGAGGCGGTGCAAGGGGCTCAGGCGGAGGAGTGACCCGTGGGGCCGCGACGCCAAAACTCGACAAACTGGGCTGTGAGGACCGGCCGGCACAGGCGAGCTCTGCGGGCTCGCGGACTAGACACAGGGTGACAGTGCAGTCACCATATATGTAGGCTACCTGCCCATCCGTTTCAACACCCTGCACCTCGATGCGGAACCCTGTGGGCACTCTGATCCCCAAATAGCCAAGCAGGGATTCAATGCTAACCGGGCCGCGGCTGCGCACCTGGAAGGCAGGCTCTGCACCAAGGTGCCTAGCATCCAGAAACACAAAGAATCCCCAGAAAGGTCCTGCATGCCCACGGCTGGGCCTTGGCTCTGCAGCCAGAACTCCCTCAACTCGAAAGCCACGGTGTACCAAGTTGCACAAGGTACTGTCAGGCTGGGGAGAGCTGAAGTAAAGCTCGTCAACAGTGTTACAAAAACCCTGGGCGGCCCTACATTGTATCTCCTCTGTGCAACAACCTGTGCAATCAGGAAGGCGGCTGACATGGTGTCGCATAGCGAACCATCGGTGAGATGAGGCTTCTTGGTAGACACAACCTGGCCTTTGGCCCCAACATGTTTGGCGGGAGAGCCAGTCTCCCAACGTAGGTCGGGATTCAAGCAGGCAGTCTGGTGGCAGGAACCTGAACACATCACCAGAGGCTGTTTGTTCAGATGGTCGCGAGCTAAGCATTCCAACTCATAGTAGGTGAGATGCTCCCATCCAAGCAGAGCGAAGACTGGACCTCCAAAGGTGGAGAAGTCCAATGCATACGCAACCTTACCTACCTGTGACAGCCAAGTCGGCACCGCCAACACAGAAACATAATCATGGGCTGGCTGAGGATCCAACCATGTCAGATCGGCCGGATACGTGTGTAGACGCCAGTTGTCGGAGACCCCCTGAAGTAGTTCGGCTGAAGTTTGGGGCATAGGACCGCAGTACGAGGAAAGGACCGTAGGGTAAGCAGGCGTATAAACAACCACCGTTGCCTCAACATCCGGCCTCGTAACTGCATGATCGGATTCCTGGCAGGGGCTTGTACCAGAGCCCTCGTCCGAAGACGGCATGGCCTGACGAGGCGAGGGGCAGGCCAGGTGTTCAGGAAAGACAGAGAGGCATCTTTCGATGGCATGAGTGGCTTCCACAAGGTTGGGTGGCGCCGCCCAAACGCTAACTGGCAGCGTCAGGCTGATACCCAGCCAAAGCCATGGTTTCCAGCTAACTCCTCTCGTGCTGGGTGATTGCCTGGTTAAACGCCTAGCGCCGAGATTGCCATAGGTTTGGGAACGTTGCGGCCGAAGGCTGCCCACAAACCCCAAAGAGAGAACGGGGGCCGACCATGCTCCTGCCAACGGAAAGAACAAGATGGTTGTGTAATTGCTCAGCGCTTTGGGCATACCCTTTGTCAGGAGGTGGAACAAGCAAATCGCTCCTAACAGCCAAAGGGCTCTGAAAAGGGGGACTACAAAATTCCCAATGCGTATAAGGAGCAGCATAGCCACACCCTGAAATAGATCATTACTCTCGCCACTAGCAGTGTTGACCTCTGACCCAACCCTCTTCGGCAGACACCCCTGAGCCACCGATGTGTCTTTTTGGCGCCCGAGAGGGTTGGTAAGGAGGAGCAAACGGCGAGGCGTGCCGAGGCAGCCCAAAATCAAGGCGCCATTGTGGCAAAAGGGCGAAGCTCCACCAGACCCAACACACAAGAAATGTGTGAGCTGGGAAGCAGAGGAAGAAGAGCCTGTGCGGTGATGGGAGGTACAAACCCAGTACTCCCTATCACCGTCCAAGCAGCAAGGCTGGGCCTGTTGAAGGCAAAACTGTGGGAGCTCGTAGGCTCCTTCAGGATCCGGCTGCAGGTATGACCTATGATTCAAAGGAAGAGGGGGGGTGTAGCCACAAAATCCACAGGACCACACAAAATACCCCATTGAAATAACCTGCAGGAAACTTTCAGCTACTCTGTGAGAAGGATAGATCTCGCAGCGCAAAGTGGAAGAAATCACCATCAAGGTGGCTTGCCCACCGGGACTCTGCCTATGACGGGCCTCCCCACGAGGCCCATCAAGTCTTGATCCCGCTAGGCGCCATTCCCTGAGAGGAAGCCCCAACTTGCAAAGCGGATCTATCCATCGCGGCTCACGCTTACTCAGGCATCGATCTGGTGGAATCCAGGAGAAGCGGCCCCCAAAACGTCCTGATCGTCGTCCACAAGCGCAAAGCCGCCTGGTCCGGGACCTGTCGGCGGCAGAGGGTTGGCATGGACTGCACCATCCGCGACGTGCTGGCGGGGCTCTTCCTGTATTCCCAAACCAGCCTGAGCCCTTCTCGCATCCAGCTTCTCGTCCAGCGATGGACCAACGGGTCGAACTGCCGCTGGCGGTGTCCTGGACTTTACAGGGACACGGTGTGCACTCGGTGGGCCTGTCTTGGCCTTGGCTGCTGGGGAGCTTGCCACCAGCCCTGGCGCTCCCGGGGAGCTCACGTACGGCGGTCGAGGGACCGCATCTGGCATCGCAGCATCCCCTCGCGGATCGGGGTTGACCGGTGGAAGCGGATCTTCCAGAGGTGCAGGCAGTCCACCCGGTGGTGCTTCGTCCATATAGGCTGGCGGGGCACTGGGCCTGTCCGTGCGCGCATGACCTTCTTCGCGAGGGGGAAAACCATACATCCTCCTGCGCCATTCGGCTGCCGCTGCTTCGTCGACCGCAACAGGCGGCCGACCTGTTGCCATGAGCGCCCTGGTCAGGATGCCGTCCGCACCTCCATCCATGCCATCGGCCTGCCATTCGCGCATGCGCCGGTCCCACTCGTCCTCTGCATCTCCTGCCGGGGCGGGCCTTTCTGCCCCGGTGCGCCCCTGTAAGGAGACTCTTGTCAGCTCCTCTCTGGCTTCTGCCTGGGCCGCCAAGGCCTTGTCCATGTCGCTCTGAAGCCTCTGCTGGTCCTTTTGGTAGCGGAGCTGTTCTTTGCGAAGAGTAGCTTTCATATCTGCGACATACTGGTCCCACTGTCGCGTCCGCTCCTTGGACTGGTGCTGCAGGGACTGTACTCTCTGCTCTGCTCGTCGGGTGCCGTTCAGGCACGCCTGCAACTGCTGTGTAAAACCTGGGCTCCTCGGAGCCTGGTCCTCCCATGTGTCCACTGGTCGCCTGCGCTGATCGTACGAAGGGAAAACCGGGGCTTCTGCGGATGTCCCACGCTGTTGTTGCGGAGACCCCCAAGCACCAGACCAGTACTGCCACGATCTGCCACCCTGCCTGCCGCATCCTCCTCTGCCCATCTGGGGTGCCGTATGGTGCAAGGAGAGACGTAGGACGTCGGGGGCGCGTAATGGCTGCCCCAAGAGCTTGGCCAACCTCAATCGGTGGCGGGATTTTGCCCTTCGGCGGCGCAGTCCTCTGTGCCACGTCGGACTTCGTGGCTTTGGCAGCTTGCCTATGGCTCGAGCTGATGAGCGCTACGTGCGATTTCCGCACTGGGGCTCTAAGCGATCCTCCTTCCTGGAGGTTTTCTTGAACCCTCAGTATAGTATTGGTAATTATTTAGGCCCCGACATTAGCCACATCATCGAGCTTGTCCAGAAGCGCGAAAGCCCCTTGAGCAAAGCAAACATATCTCAAAACTAGTGGAGAGATCGTCTTCAAGGGCCTTAATAATTACCTATACTATTTTGGGGGGCTCCTTATTATAATTATAGTACAATATACCCCCAAACCTTCAAGGTGTCAAACATACTTGCGAAGATAAACAAACACACACACCCATAGGAGAGCCCGAGCCGAAAAAAAAACCTGAATCCAGGGCCCTAAGCCCTAAAACTCGCACTTTAAAGGCCAATTATACTATATCTATAATAAGGAACCCCCCTCCAAAATAGTATTCTTGGTAATTCATGGTAGTTATGTAGGGGGATTCTCGAGTCTCTCGTACTTCGAAACCGAGATCCCGGGCATCGTCGCGTGCCTTCTCCTCAAGGCTGCTAGGCCTCAGTGAATCAACGAGGCCGGTTGTGCAGTTCTCTAACTTAGGGTCCCGTTTAGGATCCTTTTTTATACATGCTGGGGACCTCAAGGGACCCTACTTTAGAGAATGTGGGGTTCGGGGATCTGGGTTTAAGTTTTGGGGATCTGGGTTTAAGGCTTCAGGTTTACGGTGCAGGGCTTAAGGTTTAGGGTTTAGGGTGTAGGGGCTTGACCCTAAGGTGTTGAATTTGGGGCAGAATCCATCGGAAGCTGCTGCTTCGTGCGAACCCGGGCTCCCCAAACGTTCTGCGTGCTCTTGGTGGTACTTGGAGGTTCATGGGTAGTTATAAGTGGGGGGTTGTAAGTAGGGTTACTATAAGTATAATCCATAATGAGCGACTGATAACCCAACTTAAAACTACCCATGAACCTCCAAGTATCCAAACATCATCCCCCTAATTGAGTAAGTAGGCTAGAAGGAGAAGTGCTAGCACGCTAGTTGGCTGGGGAGGTTCATTCGCTGATCCATCTACCGCATCTACCTAAGACCTGCGTGAACATCATTCGACTTAGTGAGTAAGATTCAGAATCACCTCAAGTACGACCATGAGCAACTGTAAGTATAGCCACCTTTAAACCCTAGTTGTGAAGTTCCATGATGCTTTATGTAGTCCTAAACTTCCTCTTATAGAACCCTTGCAGATCCCTAAGACAAATCCTACCAAGTCCCTGATCCTCGCAGGACATCCAGATTGAACCCAGTAGAAACTCAGGATCATGGGGCTTGGCCTCTTTCGGATTAGAAGACTCCGCCTACAATCGGATTACCTGCTCGTTGGTGTAGGGTGTCAACACCACACACACAAACCATTCATTGATCCACAAATCTTGAACCCCCAATCCTCAAGCCCTGCAGCGTCTGTAGGTGCTATGCAAACACCTAAACCCTAAACCCCTTAGCCCTCAAGTTGGCTTCGTAACCCTTAACCCTAAACCCTAAACCCCAAATCCTAAACCCACAAACACCACCAAGCCCCAAGCCCCAAGCCTCTCCAAAGCAGGACCAAGCCACACAGGCGGCGCTTGGCAAACACGAGGAATGGACCGCGCCTGATTTCCAGTCTTACAACCTTGATTAAACCATCAAGCCTCGACCCTACTTGGAGGTTCATGGGTAGTTATGAGTGGGGTTATAAGTAAGGTAACTATAGTTATAGCCCATATTAGGGGGCTTGTAACCCCACTTATAACTACCCATGAGCCTCCAAGTACACCCTCAACATTCAACCCTAAACCCTCAACCCTCAACCCTAAACCCCTGAAGCTCGGGTTTAGGGTATGCAAAATCCTGGAAGCTAAACGCCCGAGTATCCCCAGACTTCAGGAACATGTGCGTGTCTCTCTAAATTAGAGGTTCCCCAAAGTAGTACGGCCTTATATAATAAAAGGGGCCCTACAAGGGACCCGAATTCAGAGAACTAGCCATGTGGGAGATCCTAAGGAACCTTAGACCATAAGTCGACCATAATATAGGGGCTTTAATAATTAGAATAGGGTTTTGGGGTCTATTATACGATAATTATAATAAGGATCCCTCCCCAAAAAATAGTATTGGTAATAATTAGACGCCTGTATTAAACCTTGTCTGGTCTTTCGGACCTCAATGCGGCCGGCTTGGGCAAGGCGTCTGGTGACCTGACAGAGGCCGTCTGGGTTGTGGTGTTCTGTGCGGTCGAAGAGATTGATGAATTCTTATAGGTAGTTGTCAAAATTAGGGTCCCTTTTGGGGTACCCTAAATAATAGGTGCCGTATTATAATAAGGACCCAAAAAGAGACCATAATTTTGACAACCACCCTTATAGGGGTTTCGGTTCTTTCGGTGTGGGGCTCAGATTGCCTCTGTGTCTGCGCGCGGTTGCTGCTTTTGTTTGGCACAAGGGCTCAAAGTGTGGGGCTCATAGTCTTTCCAAACATAGGAACCCCGTCTAGAAGCTATCTACTGTACTGGGCCCGAAGAGGGCCTTGCCGAGGAGCTCACCACGAGAGCGTTTCGAGATATATCTGCATAGAGCGTGAAATGCACAGAGCAAACCATGAGCAAGCTGCAGAAGCAAGGAGATAGCCGACCTCCACAGGAGCAACACCATCGCTGCCACTTGAGTCTGCTTCCAGCCGAATTCCGGATCTGCCAGAAACATAAAGAAGGCAAAGTCTGAGCTGCAAGTAGCCTGAGGAAGCCAGTCTCAGTGTCCAACATGAAGGCAGAGGCCGAAGGAGGAATACAGGCTCAGGCTTCTCCGTCGCAGGCTCGGATAGCTTGGGAACCGATGCCAGCTAGGAGGGACGACGTTTGCGACAGTGGTATTCAGGTAACTGTATGAAGACCACAGGATGCCCAATCAATTTCAACACCGGGTTCAGGGGCAATGAGTCTATCAGGGATCCCACGTGTGATTACTGAGAGCTCTATATTGGTTGAACATGGGCTTTCCCAATCTAATCCTATTCTGGGAAGCCCTTACCCTACTGCAGCTGCAGCTTAAGCACCTCTCTGTCGATGGACCCTTAACTCCTCAGCATATGGGAAATACAGGGCGTTCACAATCACAACATGGGTTTGGCAATGTTACAGGGGCTTCTAAGGCGATGTGGTTGGTAACTCTTCCGACCCTGTAGAGAAACCCCAAACCTATACATCCTAAAGCACGCATCCGAAGTCCCGCGCTTCACAAACCCTACTTTAGCCGAATCAAACAGTATCGATGGACCCACGTAGTCGTTATGCATGTCTTAAGACTCCTAATTCTTGCCTGGAGCATGAGCAATCTAGCCACCCCCCCAAAAAAAACAAAAAACTAAACCCTACACCCTATAAACGAATAACCTCATTCCTTCACCCTAAACCCAACACAGTATACCGGCTTGAATACTTAGCATAGAGCGTGCCGGAGCATAATATACTATGCATACTTATCTTCAGTATACAAGGCTTGTAAATAACGACATCTTTACGACAAAACAAATTGTTCCGACCTTCATATATTACCCCCCCCCCCCCCCCCCC